>VZRE01008060.1:79049-108117 GCA_013396775.1 Cephalopterus ornatus
CGCCCCGAGCTTCATCCACAGCTCCTGCTATATGAGAAAATAGTTTTCCCCCGCGTATTTTCCCCTTAGTCAAACTGATGGAATTGTCCAGTTGATTCTATTTTCTTAAATAATAATATGAGTAATCATCAAGCCCAAATGTTTAATCCAGTCCTTGTTCCCCTCTTTAACAAAATAGTAATTACAAGTGGTTTCAGATGATCTCTGAGTTACAGGACTCCTTACTGGGTTCTCATCTGTGAAATTCTGACACAGTGTGTTGAATGAACAGGCATGTCAATTTATAAAAGTGGTGTGACCCATATCTTCTCCATTTTTATTTCTTACCCATTAATTGCTGTAATTTATTTCCTCTGCTCCCTTTTACAAAGAGATCAGTTTTCTCTAATGATTAGAATTTTTCAAGATGCGGCCTTGTGCCCCCGGTTTTCTTCTGTAGGTGACATAAGATCAATAGCTAATAAAGTCTTGCAATCTGTTATTAAAAGCTTCATCAGGTTTAGTTTCCCTCAGTCATTCTGTCTGAGGCAATTATAGCAACACAGCAATGAAGTAGTTTCCCAGAAAGACCATTAAAGGAGGACCATTAGTGTGATACAGGATAGATAACAAATTGGAAGCCAATGAATATTTTAGCACCCAGTTCCATGGGATGTTGGCCACTACATGGAGCAAAACCTCCAGCTTTTTTGAAATCTTTGGCTTGAGCAGACAGTGGCAACAGCTCAGTGTGGAGAGGGTGAATGCAGAATTACTATGAGTCTGTGGCTGGGATTCTCACCAAGTAGTATGACTCAAATATTTACATGTCTCACCATTTTTCCCTTTCTTAAAATTTTGTTTTCTTTCTTTCCTTGATACCAGCAAGAAATTTTAGGGGAAGGGCAACCTCCTCTGAATTCTACTCTGTCAAAGATGTGGAAACCATCATCATCCACTCAAGTGAGCAACAGCAGCAGTACTATGGGTTATGACCCTAAAACCTTTGTCATAATCTTTGGCACTAGGGTGCTAGGGAAGCTGAAGGATTTGGGGTTTAAGTAGCAGTAACTGGTATGTACAGTATCAAAGTAATGCTTCCACAGCGGGCACTGAGCAAAGAACTTATTGCAATGCTCATATCTTGATTTCAGAAAGCTGATGGAAGTTTCATGGTGGTTGTGTCACCATTGCTCTAGTAAAACACTTAGACACAATCCTTGTTTCTAGGTGACTGCACTAGTGGGCAATGTGTGACCTGAAGTTTAGAATATTTCAGATAGAAAGGTTCCTGGAATTATGGATTAAATGGCAAGGGGAGAATTTTTCCTGCTATTCACAGCTATAACTACTTTTATGTCTTCCCAGTGTGTCTGCTATGGTAAATGAGTCCTACAGATGCATGCTGAGGATATGAATTTTAGGCTACAATGTCATGTAGATCTGGGACTTCAGCAGCTTATCTGGACTAGATTCCGGTTGGTCCTGTACAATATGGTTTTCAGAACAGCGTTATGCAACAGCAGCAGAGAAAAAAACTGTAGAGGCTTACTTTGCTATACTTTTTTTCACCCTTTGTACCATTTTTGTGCCCTAAGGGAGCAGAGATGTTTAATTTGTACACAACAGGAATGTGTTTTTCGAATTCCCTTAGGTCAAGACAAAACCCACATCTGGGGCTGGCATTTGATGGTAGAAAACAACAAAACCCCCCAACATTACCGTCAAAATCACCCTGCATGTCCAGACGGCCTTTCCAAGAAGCTTGTCAGATTTTCTTTGTCCATGGGTTCTTTCACAGTGGGAGAACATTTTTCTATGCTTCTTACAACTACTGACTTAACGCTGAGTTTAATGATAACATCATCTGCTAGTAATACTGTACTTTTATATAGATTTAAAATTTATTGTGAAGATCTGCATTAGAATTGCTTACAACTCCGCAAAACATGAAAATATAAGTAAAGAAACCCTCAAAACATGCCAAAATGAGAAAAGGTGACTTAAGTTTTGTATAATTTATGAAATGGCAGATCCCTAAGCACCATGCTGCTGATAAACAGGCCAAATTACTAATTTTAAAATCAAATAGAATGTTTTTCTAGATATGAATTACAACTTTTACTACATTTAGTGTGCCTAGACTCAATATTTATGGATGATGCAACTGGAAAATGAAAAAAGAGCAGAAAATCCGAAGTGATATAGTGGACATTTTCAGAGCCCAATATTTTTTGTTACGTTAGTTGCACATAAGTTTCTCAAGTTAAAAGACAGAGTTCTGAGCTAGCATTAATCCTCATACATGACTTCTGCAACTACCCCAGCCTTTGACATTTAAAAAAATTATTGAGTTTTACAGATTGAAGTTTCACTAAAAAAGTGCAATTTTACTGTATTTTCTGCAACATTTTAGGTCACAGAAAAAGGAAGGTCACCATTCCATTTGCAGTTTGTCAGCTCTTGTATTTAACTGTACATGTAGAGAACATGGCACTACAGCACATTTCCTGAATCCAGTGAAATAAGTGCAGTTGGAGAAAGATGATAAAGTTCTGCAATGCATTGAAACAAAACCAATAGAGATTGGGGAAAGAGGAAATTTAACCAGGTTAAACACACAGGAATGGCAACAATGAAGAATTTTAAGAGGCACCCTGCATATAAAATAATTAAAGCATGCCTGGGCTCCCCTTCTGTTTGTGGTAGTTTTTACTGTCAGTTGAACTGCTTTATGAAAACCCTTCTGCTTTTTTACAGAACAATTCTGGTGTTTCTGGTCTAAAAGGAAAAAAAGAAAAAAGAAGTCGTAAAGTATTATGATGCTATACTTGTGACAGACATCTCTTTCTGAGACTGTACTGTGTATTTTTCTTCAGCAGATGTTAGGCTCTTGATTCTGTAACAATATCTTGATTCTGCAACAATATCCTGTGCTGACAAGCTAGTTTTTGAATCGGAAGTTTTTGAATCATAATCCCCTTTTGGCAAAAACTAAAAGAGGTAGTAAAGGTACGTCTGCTGTATTTGAATACCTTTGATTTCCTTGACTTGGCGGGCAAGTTTTAGCACGCCCAGAGATCCAAGGTTAACCAGCATTCATTGGCTGCATAATGTGGAAATCAGGTTATCGTATGTTTGATTTGTCATTTATGTCATTAGCCATGAGATGTTAGCACATGAGGAGAGTTGAATATTCAACTGAAGGAAAAAATCCCTATTTTTTTCTGTTCATTTATATCTATGAGTCAGGGAGACTGGACCTTCCTGTATTCAGTTCCCAAACTGGTTGGTTGAGCACAAGGTTACTTTCCTTACCTCTTGGTTCATGAAACTTCCCCTGTAACAGAGGCAGCAAACAGGCACTGAGAATGCACCTTACCAGCTGCAATTCATGGTCCAGCACATCAACTGAAACCTTCATCTACTTCCATTTATTTTGTTATGCCAAGTTCTAAACCATGGCAGCTGAATGTCAAGTTCACATATCGATTACATTAAGCTGTGGCAACCAAAGGGATCAGGAGTGATGAACCGGAGACCACATTTTCTACTTGTCTGAAAGCACAGAGATTTGACAGCCTAAGGATTTTTTCCTAATCTGACTGGCTTAAGTGTAGTTTACCTTTTACTTTTAAACCTTAGAGGATTGTTTATCTCTGGATGTATTAGGCAAGCAGGAGCTCTAATTAGCCCAAGGGATGAAAACCCATGAGGGAAACGAATCAGTTAGCACTGGATTGTCCTGTTTTGTGTTATGTTATATTCTCTGCTCTGATACAGGGGTTCATTAAAAATATGCTTCTACTGTCTTAAAAATGTAAGAATAACTGCAAAATTTAGTAAAAAGCAGTGATTTGCATTAGTGAATATAGTTCTCCAGAATCAAGAACCATAAAGAATGAATATACATAAGTTCTGCATAGAAACACTTTTCAAATCTATAGTGGTTTATTTCTGGTATTATTTGATCTTCTGCTGATTGACAATGGACAGCGATGGCAATTTTGTCAAGTGGGTATTTTTTCCTGGACAACAGGATAGGCTTTCCCTCACCAGAAGATGCGTACTCAGGCTGCTACTGCCTGTATGTGGCCGTGTTTAAAAGACTGAGGGGTGGGGTTGGTGGGGTATTTTTGCCAAGGAGGTGTTCCCAGGCTCTGACTCTTGTCTATAAGTAGCTATCAAGATTCTAGGAAGCAGAGGCAATACTCTAATTTTCACTTTTGACACGGTCAAATATGAACATCCACCTCTGGATTTGCTTTCTATTCTAATTGAGGCTAGATGCATATTAAAAAAACCCAAACACACAGAGATTTTGGTGTTATTGCATCACTTAAAGAATAGCTCCTTCTTTTCTGTCAGTGTGGAGACATCTGGCTTCCCCAAGCTGTCCTGTTAACTTCCTTGTGTTACATCAGCACTGCACTGCAGAGAGCAGAGTCTAATGATCTGTTCTTCTCAGAGTGCAGGGGCACTAAACATTCTGTGCATTCCCAGGTCTGCCTTCAGTCCAGCCTTCCAGAAGCAAGAGAGAAAATCCAGTTTATTTGTCAAACAAATCTCCTGTACTTTTGGGATCTCTCCAAAAGCAGCTACAAAAGCAATGCTTTTGGCAAACTGGTAAAATCAGCAATACAGGAACCCTTGGAAATAACAATTTATCCATGAGTAAACCATTAATCCAAGGAATAAGTGATAAACTCAAGAGCAGCATAGGATAATGTCACTCATTTCATACCAATCTGTCAGTTCCCCGCTGTGAAGACTCTCCAGTTTGCAGAACAGTGGGGATAGGGTGGCAACATGTGGCAACTTCATGGCCTTTAAAATAAATTGCTAGATTCTTACTTCCTCTAAGGCAGTTTTTGTACTTATGAGAAACCTAAATCTAATTAAAAAAAGCTATCCTAAAAATTATTAGATTATTGATATATTGCAAAGACTGATAAAATTAGATTTTGTGAAACTGAAGTTGACAAAGTTCTTGTAAACTTGTCTATAAATACAGTTTGTGATCTTGTGAGAAATAGATCAGCACCATAAAAAGGGGCAACTTACGTTTTATATGAACAACTGGGCAAAGTATAAGAATATGTGGCAAACATGCTAAAAAAAAAAAATCCTTGAACTTTGACACCAGATTTATTTTCTAGGATTGATTCTAAGGCTCTCTCTCCCTCACATCCCCAGCTTCTGGACTTGTTTGACTTTCTGGAGGTACACACTTTGGAACAGTGATTAGACAGCCTGTCTGTAATTTTAAAATTTCCAAGCAAATACCCATACTTTGTATGTGCTACCTCACAACTGGCACTTTTAGATTAATCTGAATTTTCTTTTTTTTTGTGTGAGGATCTCAGAAAAGCATATGTAGAATTTTTATGCATTTAACAATTTATAAAACTAATTAAATAATGACAGAAATAGGATTATTTTAAAAACTAAAGACTTTTAAAATTTTTCTATCAGGTGTGCTGGAAATTCTCTGCTACTTAAATACATAAATGCATAACACCAAAACCAGTCACAATTGACTTACAGCATGTGAAAATAGATACTTTTCTCACTCATTTAGTTTTCGTCAGAGGTTATTTTTTAAAAATGTAAATATTTTAGTAGGTCACAAGAATTTTAAAAAAAGCAAAATAGCACCACCTGGCGCTGAGCAAAGTTTTTACGATCAGTTCCCGTCACTTTTGAGATAATTATTGTACAGATAAACTACTGCCTTTCACAATCTCAATTTGAGGTCAGGTAGGAAATAACAGTCACCGTTTCTGTGATTAATGCTCTGGCTCCTTTTTCTTATAACCCCTCTCCCAGTCTTATTTTACCTAATTTTTAGGGAATTCTGAAAAAACTTCTTGTAGTTTAAACATTCAGGATATGCATAAGGAGCTATTGATTAAAATCTGATTTCTAGGCTTTTCTTCAGCTGGTGTAGATTTGAGAATGGTGAGAAACTACAGCTAAAAGTGAACTTCACCACTCTTTTTCTTTGTTTCTAATTATTTCTGGGCTTCCTCATGGTGCTCGGTAATAAAAACAAAATTGAGGTTAAGACCTACATCCTGAAAGGACTTCAACCACCTAAAACCTGTCAAAATCAATGGGAAGTTGAGTTCCTGAGGATGTATCCCTAAGAATTAAATTTCTAGGCATTATAAATTTATTTCTGTGAATAAAAGAACTAAAGATAACGTTTTAAGTCAGCCATTTTCTCCTTGATATTTACACAGGCCTCAAGAGAAGCCTGTGGAAAGTATAAAGTAATGCTTTTGTGTGACATCCCAGCAGGAACCCTAAATTTCAGCTACATCTTTAAGCTACCTAGAATCATAGCTTAGATTTCAGTCTCTGGCTGGGCTGTCACTTCAGATATTATTCAGGGTTAACAAGTCTTCACTGTTCTTACTGTGAAAACCATGGAAGAACAAGAAGGTTTATTTCTGCCTGATGTTTTGTTTTTCTGTGTTGCAATTTCCCATTCCTTCCTCCTCAGTGACTGATGGTAACATTATCAATCATTTTGTCCCATAAACACCACTTTGTGTGTCACTGTTTTGATGATGTTCCTTTTTAAAGATGACTTGCATATCATTTCTCGTGAAGTAAGAAAATTATTTTTATAAAACCAACACAGTCCTACAATAAACACCATCACATTTATAAAATAAACAAGTCAGTAACTGGGTAAACTCTCACAAATGAGTAGGGGATAATTTGGGACTTTGTCACAACATTGTTTTGGAATTTTTTTCTGTTTTATTTTGATGTGCTTGAAGTTTTAAAAACAACTAAAAATGGTATTTTTTTTCAGATTAATGAAGTAGAACTAAGCACTTATGTTCAGAAATTGCTGACTAGGAATCTAATCTAAGAGATACTAAGAACATATCTTCATGAGTGCACACAGCAGGAAAGTGGGGAGATCTCAACTACCAAGCCAAAAACTTGCAGAACAAGAGCAATACTGTATGAGATGCTTGACTCTAAAAGCATGATCAAAGCTGTTTATCTTGGGCTAAGTGTTGTAAAGATACATTGCTGCTGCTACATATTCAGGAAATCAAAGCATTCACAGCTCCAAAAATGATTTTTATTTCTTAGAGAGTTGCTGGCTAGATGGCAGAATCCTGATGTTAATGTAGCCTTTGTGATGTCTGCTGTTTGGGAGAGAACTTCGTAAATACATTGTGTCATGTCTTGGCTTGATTGCCTGTTGTCTTCCAGCATCCAGGGTTTTTCTCACATAAAATTCAGAAAAATCATGGAGTTGTTTAGGATGGGATGTTCTCTCTCTGAGATAATGCAATTCTAATCAAACTATCGTGCAACTTTAATTTCTTTTGGCTATTTGTCCTCCATCTTATCAAGGCTCTATGTTTCATGATATGGCTGTATTTACAATGGGTTTGTTTTCAGTATCCAGAGAGGGACTTAAAAGTCCAACTAATCAACCATGCTAACAAAATTTCACTATACATTTTAATTTTCATGCAAGAAACGCTAGAGGGCATTGCAAGTTCTGTGCTCATCCATCTGATAACTACGCAGTGCTCTGCTGTAACAGCAGTCTTCTCAGTGTGATTAACTAATAAAAGCTTACTAAAATGATGGAAAAAGCTCTGGAGACCATCTGCAGACTGCAGAAAAAGCTTCTGGCACTTAAATGACAAGAACAATGATTGCTTTGGTCAGCAAGCACATGCAGCACACACCATAGAAACCAATATAGTGTGAAGTTGCACATGAATTTCTCTGAAAATGGAAGCAAAACTATATTAGGTACAGCCATTTCTGAAAATGGAATAGTGTAACTTGGGACTGGCAGTTGGCAGGGTTATATATTCCAGCTCATCTCTGGTTTGAAAAATAAAATATTTTTTCCCCCCACATTCATTGTACAAATTCTGTTCAAAATTTAACAAAAATACTGATAATTTCACTAGAGTTAATTTTAAGTGAGTTCTAAACTGCATGTGTTTTTTATAAAGAGAGAAGGAAAGTAAAGGCAGAGTATATACACAGAGGGGGAATTTTAGGAGTAGTTTGGAAGTCAGTGATGGAAGTAGAATTTACAAGACTGTTCTTTGATTCTGCTGCTAAAAATTCAGGCTTTTCAGAAACTTCTGTCCCCTATCAAACATCACAGATCATTCTTTTTGGAAATAACACTGCAGGAAAAACTGAGGACACAAAGCGTTCTTTAGACAGAACTGCTCCTACAGAATACACAGAGGAACTTCCTCCTTTGAGTAGTCAAGTTGGTTACTCTCTCTTATCTCTTTATCTCTTTTAGATGCATGTTGGTGTCTGCATATGACAGACTTCAGAGAGGGTTTTGTTTACTTTTTTTTTAAAGTGCAAATGGTGCCACAGTGTCAGAGAGAGTAATGCAAAGTGGTGCAAGGAGAGGCGGCCTCCTCCTGCTTCCCTGTTTCCTCTTAGCTTGGAAAACCTGCACAAATCTATGCACTGTCACAGGTTGGGGTCCAAAATACTGGCATTTATTGCTGTTTTACTTGCATGTAGTTCAATGTTTAATCAAAAATGATGTTTTTTCTTTCAATGTTTAATCAAAAATGATGTTTTTTCCTTAGTCATTTTGTATATTGCTAAACTACCCAGCCAATGTAGCTATTTAACAGTATCTGTCACAACTGAACTGGTCTTAGGAATTTTATAGATTTTGTATCAAGAAAAAAGTTACTGATTTTTATAACTCTGAGGTTTTTTTGAAAAATCAGAGAAAATGAAGCTACTTGATTCAGAACTAGGATACATACAGACTGTGATGTCATTATCAGGGATATCACTGCAGTGAAGCAGAAAAGTAGAAAGCCAACTCCAATGAAACTTGCATCCCATGACTTTAAACCAATCTCAGCAAAGACATATTCCCATTAGAGAATGAAGACACATAGTAGGCAGGAATCCTATGAAGTTCTGTAATAGGAAAACAAGCAGACAACACTTCTTTTGCAATTAAAACTTTTTTTGCATGATCCTCTGTAGAATCCTCTGTATTTGATTTGCAGATAAAGGAATGGTAACTAAAATCATGCTTTAACAAATAGCAAATAAATTATTTGAGGATCTGAATCTTGTACTGTGGCTACCATACAGATGAACCTTTCAAAAAAGTAGGTTTTGTAGGGAAAAATAAAGGGAAATGAATTTTTTTTTCATCACTGGATTACTTTCCAAATTCACTTTTCAAACTGGATTACTTTCAAATTCACAGTTTCCAGAATTCACTTTCAAAAAATCTGACCAAATTAAAGATAAACAAGAAGTGAAATAGAATCGCTTCTGAGAACACTGGTGGCAAGGTTATAGTATATTGTATATTTATCTGATAACAGCAAGAATAAAGAACAACTGTCATCAAGGGAGAACATAAAATGGATTCTCTCTACCTGTCGTGAGCCTTGGGGCTTACAAAAATAGCAGACATCTTACTGCATTCTTCAGAAGTTGACAATAAAAATCTGCAAGGCTTGACGTCACACAAAATTGTTTGGAAATTACAGAAAATCCACAGTGGAAGCTTACAAAATGAAGACCAAAACTCCTTTTCTCAGTGGAGCAGCATAAGATTTGTGTTTGACAGTTCAGACTTCTGTGAATCACTTTCTTTTTTGTTATGAAAAACTGCTGCAGTGACCACCAGCTCTAGCTTTCACTGGAACATTTGCACCATGAGATTTGAAAATGCTTCTGTTCAGTCTCAGATGCCTCAGGTGGATTTTGCTGTTTGTTAGCAGTTATTGTGACAGGGAATTTAGGTGCTGGCAGATGAGATAAAGCCCACTGATGAGATGAAAGTTATTAAACATGAGGTCTTCAGGAGCTCAGGCATAGTATCTGTACCTTCTGCACCACAAATACCTTTTATTTTGTCACTATATTTATTTTTAAAGCTTGTATTTCTTTACCAATCAAATATTTTTCTGTTCTTTATCAACTGTAGTTAAGAACTTGCACAGCTCATCAGTGCTTAATTGTCATCCACTTCAGGTAGTAGTAAATTATAGAATCTTTTTTTTCTAGCTTTGGCTAGTCAGAAAATTATTGTGGCTTCTTTTGGTGGTGAACTTGCCACAGTGATCCATGCCTTAACCTGCAACTTTCAGATACCAAACAACATTAATATCTACTATACCACTAGAAAACAGGAGACGGTGTAGCTGTCATTGAAGGTCTTTTGTGGCACAGATCAAGTAAAATGTGAGACAAGTATCTGTAGCCAGGTTGAAGAGTCAGAGACATAACTAGAGCTTAGCCAAAATGAATTAAAGCACTTTTATTAACTCTTGATGCTGTCTAAGCTGATTATAACATCTTTGACTTCAATAGAAAACCAAGTACATTGAGTTGAACATTGAAGTTACACTGTACTTCATGCAGATTTAATTACATTTTTAGATGATTAAGGTATGATGACACATTAAATCACGATCCCAGGGGGGTAAAGGATTGAGCATGGACTCAGTAAGAGAGAGGAACTGGAATAATTTTATTGCCAGGACGCAGCTTTTTATAACCTTTCCCAAACTTGAAAACATTCCTTATTAGGCAAAACTTCCATATTAGGCAAAACATGTGACTGCAGCATCTGATCAGCTGCTGCTGTTACCTGGAGACCTAGCAGGCTTTTAGGGTAGCAGCTCCATTCCTGTAATGAGTTGCTCTGTGCTCTGCTTAGCCCAAAGCCTGCTGGTCCTTTCCAGGCCTTGAGCCTACATTAACCCCCACAAAGGTAAAGCCTTGTTTCCTTCTTGGGAGAATCTTAAGTGCTGGAATCTGCTAATTATTTGTACATCTTTAATGTGCACAAAACACCTGTCTGACTGCCTGATAATATTCAGTGGTTTAATGAATAAGAGAACCAGGATTCATCCAGAAGTTTTCAAGAAGAGAAACCAGATCAGTGTATTGCCAAATAGGAAAGCAATATAAAACTCCAGGTAGTGTTGAAGGAGACTGGCATGACCTATACAAGGGAAAAAAGAAAATATTCTGTTAATTTGGAACAAAAAGACTAAAACCTCTTTATAATATGTGATACCTGCTGCACAAACCGCTTCAGCTTATGTTTAGCTGGAGCTCTCTTAAGCACAAGTGGTTTATATGATGAAAAAATTCACCTGCAGTACAGCAGAGCACATCTCTTCAACTTAAACATCATGCCAAAATAATACCGATGCATTCCAGAAACATCTATAAAGGCAGAGCTAATGCAACTCTGTTTTTACTAACGCCCAGTTATGTCAAGATGCATAACAGGCCTTCATGATTATAATAAATCAGAGACAAGGTATGCCATAAAAATCATACTGTAGCTTAGGGTTGTGTTTTCTGATTGGTAACCAATGAAGTCATACTATGAATTACTGGAGATCTCTGGAAGGGCAAGGTGCAATCATATTGTTTAGATTATGCACTAGTTTCCATCTCATAGTAAGCTATAAAGTACACCTCTTTTGTTTCTGAAGTATTATTTGAAACATTTAGAATATTTCTGCATGTATTATATGTGGACATTCTTTTAAAAATACTTCTAAAAAAAAGAAGTAATTTAACATACAAACACTTCAAAGTTCAGTGATCTTACTAGCTCTGGCACCTTTTTTGACAAGTACCACTGTGGTGCTGTGCATATTTTGGATATTTGTGTGTTAAAATATCCAGTTTTCTCTTTTATGTCACTGAAAATGGATGTTCAGAAAAGAGAGCTGATCAGTGCAATTAAAAAGACATTCCTAAACTTGGAGAGTTGGATTCTCAGCTTTAAGGTCTGTCATGAAGAAAGAAACAAAACATTGTTATTTATATTATATCGGTTCCATAATAAGTAAAATTTTGGAAGATGTGCAAATTTTTGAAGCAGAGTTCTGACTAGAAGATAGAGTTTACAGAAGAATTTCCCTGGTTTCATCCTGAACATTGAGGAATGGATTGAATGAGCAAGTTCAGGATGTTCTGCAGGGCAGCAGAGGCAGCTCTTTCACTTTGTGAAGGGAGAACATGAAGAATTGCCCTCTAGCCAGTTACAGAATTATGTAAAGGTTAAGGAACTTTCTCTTTATGGAGAGAATCCCAGTTTGATCTCTTCCACAAAAGAGGCCAACAGTAACAGCAGGGTGTCATTGGTTACAGGCTGGGAAGTGCAGAGATAGTACAATTTTACAAAAGATGAAAGAAAAAAAATCATATTGTACAATTTGAAAATATGTTAGAGCAAACATTTAAAACCAGTACCTATTTCATCAATTGTAAGAAATTATTTTTAATATAACAAATCATTATACCTAACAGCTTACGGTATAGATAACCTTTAATTAATATTTCTGTATTTAAAAGCTTTTTGTTTTTCTCTGAAATAAAGTAAAACATTCCAAGTCATACTTTGTGCTCAATAATAAAAGGTTTTTTCAGGTACAAGATTTAATGGAGTAAATGCTGCTTAACCTGCAGATACCGTTGAAAACAGACCCAGCTAGTTGCTTCCCCAGAAATCATGGGAACTTTTCTTGAGTACTGAGCCGAGGAGAGAGATCAGGAAACAGCTGACTGCAAATTACTTTGTATGTTGTTATTTGACCAGGACTGGCTGGAGTTACTTTAAACTTCGTATGTCAGTAATAAGTTCCTGATACCTTTTCTCTATACCATGGGTCATTATCCCTCCTTTGTCTAACCTAATATAATCGATGCACATGACCTTTTAAAATCCCAGACATAGAGGTGAACAGAGCCCTCAAGGGCATCTTTGCAAGAAGTATCTGTGTGGAGATATTGCAGATCTGATCTAATCACTGGAGTGTACTTAGGCAGTCAGATAGATCTTAGAAATGCAGATGTTTGTCTAACAGCAGTTCTCAGGGCTCTGTGCTTGCAAGTCTTCCCTGTGTAACTTCTGCCTTGCCTTGCCTTCCCCTCCAGCAGCTGACTGTCCGTGGGGCTCGTCTCTACTGGATGGGAAAAGCCCTGACTCCAGCTGGAATCATGGCTGGTCTAACCAGGTCTTGGCAACTAAACACAATGCCTTTCGGTAAACTGCTCCAGTTGCTTGCAGTTTTTGAAGGTTTTTCCTAATATCCAACTGGATTTTCATTTACTTTTAACTAATTTTTTTTGAAATTTTAACTTTCCTGTCTTTCTCCCTTGTTAGCATAGACAATAGCTGAATGTTGCACTCTTTACAAACACCCTTTACAGACTGAAAGACATGATTCACCCTCGCTTTTCTATAGAATAAATTCCTTAGAGTTTCCCTGATGTATCATGTTGTCTGAATGTGTTTCCTTCATGTTCTCCTCCAAATGCTTTACCAATGGTTTTGTCTTTCCTGCATCACAGTGTCTGAAACTACATGCACTCAGTTGAGGTTTCATCACTGAGCAATTTTTTACATAATTTTGACATGACAGTTATATTAACATACTCTATACTGAGCAATACTTCTAGACTAGCAGTAATTCTAACAATATTTTCTACTGACAATCATGCTTATGTTTGCTGAGTCACACATGCAAGACTTCACTTGGTCAGATGTATTAACAACCTTGTAGGTATAATGAAAACAAGAAGCATTTATAAAGATTTCCTTCCTAATTTGCTATCCCTTTAGTTGCTGACCAGCATTCGAACTTCTAAAAAGGCAGTTTAAAAATGCCTAAGAAGTTAAATGGAACAATACTTTTTCCTTCCTGTCCTTATATAGTTAGGAATAAACTCATTAGTATTTTAAAGTATGTCTTATAATTCAGGAGTCTATTGCTTTAAGGGTGAATGCAATTAAAATCTGTGCCCTATCTCCATTGTCCACATAGTTTTTGTTAAACAGAATTTATCTTTTTATATCTTTAGTCTTTTCTGAAGATGACAACTTCTCTGTCTTTTTTTAAAATAAGTAAGTAGGTTGACTATGTACAGTCTCTCAATCTAAGATGATAAAAGGAAAGGAGAATGTGCCTTAATGTCTGTCTCATTACCTTCCCCAGCTTTGCAAATACAGTGAAAAATGTAAGATTGCAGGCCAGATCTCATTAATGTTATACAAAATAACAACACTCATTTATTTCTATTCAATCCTCCCCATTCACAGACCTAAAGGTCACATTCATTCTGTTAGCCATTGACATTGACTCCTAACAGCAGAAGGAAAGCAAGTGTTCCCTTAATTTTGACTAAAACTGCTTCAATCATTACTCTGTAGGATGCAGCTTCTGTTGTATAAATAAGCTTGCAAAATGATCCACTTCCAGTCTGGCACTCTTCATGGATTCCACACATTTTATCAACTGTGTATTTTACTTTTACTTTATTTTTTACTTATTATTTACTTTATATTTACTTTTAGATCACTGATAAAAATATTAAATACCAATAACCTAATGCTGATGCCAGGAAAACCCCATCAGATCCAGTTTTGCTGAATGAACATTCCTAATGGATATCAACTATAAATAAACTGTTTTTCAAGCTAGTCAACATGTGCTTTAGTAATATTTCAAATAACCATTTTTTCAGTTATAATTTAAAAATCTAAACATATTGCTATTCAATTTATAATGTGGTCCAAAGCCAAATATAAACTAAGGAAACTTCTTTATTGTACTCTTCTTTATAATGAGAAGATTTTATTAATTGAGTCTGTTATCAATATTTCATTTATGTTTATAATTTCTTATTAGGAACATCTTATCCCATCTTGATTAACTTTATTGGGACAAAACTTTTCAAATTTTTCTAAAACAGTATTTCCTATAGATAAGCCTCTATAGAGTGAGTCTGGAAGTAGGACATCGTGTTTTTCAGAAATCCTTTTTACTTTCAAATGTTTAAAGTTTTCATCAGATTACAAAGACAAGATGGATTATTTTCCCACACTGGGTGATATGGTCACCATCAACAGTAGATTGCAAAAATCAGTTTAGGTGATTTATTACAGGCCAGATTTGATTTTGTGATGTTTCACATTTTTGAGATGTTTCATGACATCCATGGGCACTGAATTTGATTCATTAAGGGACAAATACAGCTCTCAATTTTTAGAAGTTCATATATTCATATATTCATTTTCATGAGACTGTACTAAACACAATGGGTACATTTAAAAATATGCACAGCATTTGATTACTTAAGCATTTGTATCTCCCCAGTGTTCCTATCAGATGTGGAGAGCTGTCACCATGAAATGGGATCCTGTAACTTCTCAAACTTATCTAATGAAAAAAATTAATCAGAACACCAGAACATTTTATGTTTTTTTACTATTTGGAGATAATATTGAAAAAATACATGCCACATTCCAACAGTGCTCTCCAGAGAGCTGGATCAAGAATTCCCCTTGCTAACTTTTACCTATATTTCTCTCACTGCTGAGGCTTTTGTTTTAAATTAGCCATCCAGTCATTAACTTTTACAGATGTTTATATTAAATGCAACAGTTTCAAATGCTTTAATTTTACATTTTTTTATTCACTGAAGCCCTCCAGCTGGCTAGATTCCTCCTGTGTCAACATTCCAACACTTATGTTTAGAAGATATATTAGCATGCGCGTGGCAATGGACGATGAAATCTCCGTTATCTCTGTTTGACAGGGAATGCTTTGAAAGGCTGTATATTTTTAATGAATAGGAAAAATCAAAGACAGAAGAACATCATGGGCCTTTACACATAACAAAGAGGGCATATTTATTGACTCATTAATACTAAATGTCAGATGGCTGTGTTGACAGTCGGCAGTCTCAAGTGGTCCATCACATACAGGGAGTATTAAATATAGAATAAACAGTTCAGTATAAACCGAGGGGCCATTTTTCTATCAGAATAGTGGGTGGGTCTATTAAGTTAAATTATTAACAGTGAAACTCAAGTTACAAAGCCACAGATGAAATTCCAGGCAATAACTCATAATTTTATGGCTTTCTATCCTTGATTATTCCCTCCTCCCTAAACCTTGAACATATTTCTTTCTACAACAAAAATAAGCTACTTTCCTTTTTTTTTTACTCTCTTTTGTCCCTTCTTCCAGGCTTGGTATTGATTCTATTTCTTCCCTCACTTCTCTTGCAGAGTTTTTAACAGCTCGTTTCCCTCCATTCTGTTCCATTCTCATACTTTACTACTGAGACATCTTCATTCCATGTTGTTCTAACACTCAGTATTTGCTCTCCCATTTCTCATTTTGTCTTTCATTAGTACTCCCCTTTCTTGCACATATAGATGAATTTTTAGAGTACTAGGCTATTAAGAGGTCCTATTAAATATTTTGGTCTGCATTCTTCCCAACTGTCCACTGCTAAATATCTTACAGTGCTTCTTTTCACTTTAAATGCTCAGAGGAATAAACACATCCTCAGCTTTGTTTGCCTGAGCATTTAATCTCCAGATAGAACTGGCCATTGGCAAATATTTTCCCTATCCCATCCTCACTTTTCTTCTTTGATTTCAAAAGATGATGTGGTCTGTATAGGTCGCTACTGTCCAGATTTGTTAATGAAAGGAATAGTATTTTCACTAACTTTGCATGTGATTTAGAAGCATGTCATTATAGCCAACCCAGCAGTGTGACTTATTGTAACATTTCCCCTGTCATTCTTTGCCAGCCTCCACCACATGCTATTCCCAGTTGTTAGGTCTCCTCTCCAACATCCAATCTGATTCAATAAGCAAAGACCTGCTGTGTTTGGACAGTGTGTAGCAGCAATTAAGTTTCCTATAGCTTTAGGCAGTTAGGTGCTATTACATAAAACAAAGAAGAATAGCCCTGTTGCCCTGATTTAAGTGTCCTGTATTAATCTAAACTATTCCTTGATGTTTACAGACTCTAATATGAGTGTGTAGACATGTGTCCAAAGTATAAATACTGTTTTTAATACTGAAAAAATGTGCATCTTTCCCAGTGATGTTCCTTACAGGGCGATATCCTTAGTTTATGATAGAACAGTCATGAAAGCAGCTCCAAGAGGTATAGTTATTGTATATGTAAAAATCCTCGAACATGTTATAGTGGTATTATTAGGGAAATATAATGGCCATCTATTTATTTTCCAAAATGTATGTGATCTCTTTTGGCTCCACTGGGATATCAGATCTAATTCTTTATGTATACAGAATGGCTGATCGTGTCTGAATTTAAGTTATATAAATAAGCTTAATTTCCTGATAAACAAAGGAGAAAAACATTTGCTCACAAATTTTGTGGCTCTCAGACTGTTTGGGTTGGATGATTCTCTGGACATTCCTAAACTGACCACGGAGAGCTATTGGATTTTTATATAGAGAGGAGTGAGAACTTAAATAACTTTGAGATACAATTGGAACTAATCATACTTTCTGATTCTTGAATGTTTTAATTGGACTGGGACAAGATAGTCTTAAGATGAAATGTAAGCAAGAGATTTCTGTGGTGAATCCTATGCCTGTACAGGTGTTGGTAGGTGTGGAGGATAAGGGATCGTGACCCTGTATGGTGCATTGCAGAAAAACTTGTCACAAACTGGTCTGCTATAAACAGGCCAGAATGAAAATCTTCACTATGAAGAACCTTGGAATGCAAATCTTAGGTAATGCAACTTCTTCCATAGATAAATATATTTGCTCCAGCAATTTCAGCCCACGCAATTTTCCTGGATCTTATGAGAATTTACTAGGAAAAAATTGAACATAAACTATCAGGACAACAGCAATTAACAGTCCATTTGATGGCCTATAGCAAAAGCTCCAGGAAAATCTATCCTGCAGTTGACCCTCTGATGTCAGCAGCCGCTGCATGTGTTCAGGGGGACTCAGATCTAGCACTTATTTGATTGTAGGCCAGGCCTGCTGGGTGCTCAATGTCAAAGAAAACAAGAAAAACTGAGCAGATAACACAAAATTGTGTAGAGAAGGGATTGTTGCTAAGAGAGTTCAAAAAGAATATTTTGGACGCAAGTCAAGAAAACGTTGATTATTTGGGAAAGAGCATGGGGTGAAAGAGTATGCCAGTGAAAAGGTCAAAAAGGAAGTTTAAGGAAACAAATAAAAACAACTTGTCTTAGATATTTGAGAGCCTTGAATTAATAGACTTGAGTCTGATATTGTTGCAAAGAACCAGCAGCTTTCTCAATTAAACCCTATCAGGCTATTCTGTTTATGCATGGTGTGTCTAACAAATCCTGAGGTTCTTTCTTAGATACAGCAAGCCTTGAGTAAAACATGTGCTGGATTGTACAAGGTAACTCTTACTGAGCTACATCAGAAGAGTGAGGGAGGTGTAACTAGTTACCAAATGTAGTAGTTGTGACGTTCAATACCCTAATGTACTGATTACATTTGTGTAAATAACTGCTTACATTAGTTATGCAGGTACTTTAAAAAAACCTACCAGTCAGGATGACTGGTTGAGAAAGGATAAAATTTGGGATGAAATTATGCTTTCATTAGTCCTTTTAAAGCTCTTCAAAATGGTCAGGAATTCCTTTCAATGCAAACTTCTTCCTGCTTTTCATAAACACATGACTGCAGACTTTGTGACCATATGCAGAAATTGTGCTGAACTGCACCTCCTGATAAGCAAATTTTATTTTATAGAGCTTGTTTAAAGCTCCATACTGTCTCTCCTAGTTTGTGTTGGTACTCAGAAATTAAAGTGCTGTAACCCAACTGGGTTTTACAAAGCTACTTTCCTGATGGGTGTTGGCAACAATGGACATTTTCAGTCAACTCGTTGAACACAGAGCATTCACTCGGACTAATTCTGGAAAGTGCTCATTCAAATAGGTGCTTTTCAGCATGTTCTTTGGAAAATATTTTCAGCACACATCTTAATTTTAGAATGCAATGATGCATAAAAATCTAACAAACATGTCTCAAGACAACAAAAGAAATTCATTTGAAGAGCCTCTGTCAATCTTGAGATGAACACAATAAGTTTAGAGATTAATCAGTGATATTAAACAAGGATTTTGTTTGAAAAAGTATTTTAAGTACACCTGTAAAATTGTACTCTAAAATGTCAACTGCTGTAACTCATTATCCCCTTCAGAGCTGCAAGCCTTGGGGTTGTACTTTCACCAGTTAAGTAACAGGATACTGTGCCCTTGTGGAGAAAATGAAACCAGAGGTTTTCATCTTTTCCTCATTCAAGTATTTCTTCAACTACAAGTCTAGACTGACAATGCTGCTACTGTTGCTGAAAGGACAGTTAAGCTACAGTTTGTCTTGGCCTGGTTTGACTTTGTGGGGATCATTCACATTATTCCATAACACTCATATGACTCTTGTAGAGCTACCTATTTCATAGGAAAGATACAGGCACCAGCACATTCTTTGACCTGGTTACATTTCAATAAGTTTATGTCAGCAATTGAAGTGAAAAGGATGGGAATAGAAGTTTTTCTGTTGAAATGCATAATTAACAATAATCTGTCTTCTAATGCGCTTCTTTGAGCATCTCTCTTCACTTGTGACTACTTGTTCAAGATACAATCACATAAGCTTCAACTTGGATGTTACTTGATATCCATAAGTATTGCAGATTAGGAAATTCTGTTGTATTTAGTAGTAGTCCTGTGGCTGGGGAGCTTAAAACTGAAGCAAATGGAGTATACAAATAAAATGGAAAACTTTTCCATATTTGACCCTGAATAACCTCTCCCGGGATCATCACTACACTGGAGCAGGGCAGCCTCTGTAAAGCTACTGCTGTAGAAGCTGTGTAATTTTCTGTAAGATGCTGAAATGTGAACTGCCTTAGAATGATAGAGACAGAATAAATCTCTGATTTGGCGACCAGAACTCTTAGTTTACGAGCAAACCACTTCCTGTTCCAATGATTCTTTAAAACATATTTGGGACAGTCAACTGTTTCAATACGAGGAAAGGGAGATCTAGAACAACTTAAAAATACCACTTGTGTAAAACACAATTCCTTGTGCTTTAGGGGACACCACAGCCTTTTGTTTGCCTATCCCTAAAAAGCTTCCAGGTGAGGTCTTGAGGCAAAAATAAGCAATAGACAAATTTAGGGTGACCAAAACTTGTTTTGACAAATAGTCTGTTTCACAGGAAGAGTTCCTGAGCTGTGAATATTAGTGAAGAAAGAGCCATACATTATTAATCTTAATGTGACCTTGAAATTTCTCTATAATCAATGCTGCCCCAAATACTCCATCAAATCTCAGCAGAGAAAATTATTCTATGTATTATACATGTATTAATATATATATTAGTTCAGGATTTTGACTATTTTTCAAAAGGAAAGTTAAACTTGAGAATGGTTAGTATGCAAGAGCTCAAATGCTGGAAGAAAAAAATTACCTAGCATTACATTTACAATTACCCTTTCCGAGGACACACACTTCTTCACTACATAGACTTTTATACAAAAATATAATCATTAGAGTCACAGCTTTGCTCTGTCAAATATTCCTTCAAAATGCTACTACATGTCCCTTCATGGTCCAGAAACATCAGATTGATTATATCTGGAGAAGAAAGTGCTAAAATATAAATTAAAACAGCCTCATTGCATTAATTAAGGATGATTTGATTAGACCTTCAGAGTATAAGGCAACAGCAGCAGAAATTTTCTGATAAACAGAGCTTTAAAGTAATTTCATAAAATATAATGTCTCAGCTATTGTGAAAACATTGCAGTGAACTGTGAACAGACTCCACTGGCCTTGTTTTAACACTCAGATGAATTCTATGTGTATTTTAATATTTGTTTGTTCTGAAATCGTAGCAGTCTGCCTCAGGCAGATTAGGAAGAGACAAGCTGGCATATTCAACTGTATAAGGGATTCTGAACAAGTAGCTGAAAAGCAATTTAAAAATCAGCAATGCTTTTTCGGACTAAGACAAAATGAGAGACTCCAAGGCATTCTCTTTACCAGGTTTTATAACTATTTGAATTGCAACAACAGGGGAAAAAAACCAGGCTTCTTCCATTGAATGGCATTGTTGGAGAAATTCCTTTCAAAAATGACAGTAAAGCAGGAGTCTCTTCATATACAGGCCAATTTGCACCATCCTCACACACAGAGAAAAGTCACTAACAATGTAATTTTTGCTTGAAATGCATTAAATGTAAGAACAATAACACTCACTTTCCTGTTTTGAAGGAAAAGCATTATGAAGTTAGAGAGATAATTCCTTTAAAAACACATTCAAGAAGTTTTCATTAGAATTTGTCTTCTTAGCATACACATTTGTATCATATACTAATAGCGCATTTTAAAACTCACCCTCAGCTGTGTGTCTGGAGAGATTCTGAAGGTGACAAAGGGCACCTGTTGTTTTTAAGTCCATACGCAGCTCTTTCAGTGTAACAGCACAGCTGGCTCACCGCACTCACTGCCTCCCACTCTACCGATTCCAGGGCTCCGAATCTTTTCTCTTTCCCATTTTCCTAAGCCTAACCTTAGCCTAGTCCATTTGCTCTTATAACAAGCATGCTAATTGTTTCTGTCAATAGAGTGGGTCAAATGCTTTCCTTTTTAACACCAGTGACTTGCCTGGAGCTGTTTGTGGGTAACCGAGAGGGGAAGATGGTGTTTTGCCATTAAGACAGTAAAAAAAACCCGTAAGAGCACAAATACTTCTGAGGATTTAATGCATTTATGTATCAGTCTGTTTGGAGAGTCTACTATCATACAGCATCTTAATTTTTTGGACTGGTCTCCTGTAAAAAGCTCTAATTGATCCTGTGTCTGATTCTATCAAAGAATAGACTAAGAGAAGTTGAGTTAGCTAAACATGTAAGAATTAAATATGGCTCTATTACATACATGCCAATAAGAAAAAGGAAGTCAAAGTGCTAAATTAAAATATAATTTCAAAGATTTTGACAGGTGAAAAAAGAATAGCATAGTTTTAGTTGGCTGTTTTATGGGACTGTGTACGTTTTTCCATTCATGAAGGCTGTTTTGCTTGAATTTCAGCCTTTGAGGAAAAGCTTTTTTTTTTCCTTTTTCAGTTTTTTAGGGTTTTTTTAGTGTTCCCTATAGTGGAAGTATGAAAGAAAGGGAGTAATTGCACTATTTCCTTTCTAGAGGTGATTTTGATGTAGAGTTTTCATTTTGAAGCTGGAAATTAATATTTCAGTTAAGATTCTTGTGACTTGGGTATACAAGTAGAGTACATGTCTTGCTGCTAATACTCCCAGATTTTGTGTTACTGAGTGCTCTGAAAAAGCATCATGGTCACCTGAAAGGATAGGAGTGAATTCTCTTCAGCAATATTCTGCCTTTGTCTTTGTGACTTCAAAAAATTAGGGAATGTCTATCCCAAGAAGAGTTACATAGGCATAGGAGTAAAAAGGTACAGAAGAATTAAATTTCTTCCGTCTGTTTATTTGGGATGGTGTATCAGATTATGCTTTTGCTATATAATATTTTCAAAGCTGGTGTCAGTGGAACTGATAAAAAGAATTATTAAAACTGCATTGTGATATGACTGCCTTGGGGGACTAACCTTTGCACATATTCTTCATGAATGAGGGTTTTTGTAATCTTATATAATGTGGTAAGAGTGTCTTTTCTGAGAGTAGGAAAGCAGCTCAAGCCCTGTTTATCAGTGCCCAGACCAGTGGCCATATGTTTAAAGAACAATAAGCATTGTACCTGATTCTGATCAGATGTTCATTGTGATTTTCTTAATAATTAGTGACAATTATTTGTTTCTTTAATTAATATTTTGCCAATTATATTTGCCAGTATGGGGCTAAGGCTTGTGAAGTTGTGGGACAAAATGGCACAAAACTGAAAAGGCAGTTGTTCTATAAAAAATTATTAGGTTTGGTGGGACAGGAAAGGCTCGGATGGGCAAAAGTCATGTTCTGTAACTCCTGTCATTGCTTAGGTTCATCAAGGGCATTTTCTGTTTGACGTAGTAAACTGCTGTAGGAAAGGGGCTAAATATAGATTACCCTACTTACACAAAACTGTCAGTGAAAGTCATTGCTGTACTTGGCTAAGAGTACCGGAAATCGGGAGAGATTAACACTGTTTTCTCCTGAATCTTGTTTAGTTTGTTTCAAGACTGGCAATCAGGCATTGCGGGATAGTTTTGTGAAGTCTTTTGTGTTGACTGAAATACAGCTTGGACTTTTTAGGATGGGTAACAGGTTCCTGAAGAATGAATGGGTTGTCTGTAATTATTAACAGAGGAGTCAGAGCAAGGGATATGGTTGTTTGCCCTCATGCTTTGCTTTGCTTTTGTTGTCATTCCCTGCCCACACTCATTCTTTGTCTAGTAATATTTTGGCTGCAACATGAACTGTAGTTTAAATCCCATTTTAGTGTCCCACTTCAATAACAGGACTAGTTACTTGCACATCTCCCTGCATCAAACCAGGTGGTCCTACACTGGATATTTGGGTGATAGCATACTGCTTCCCAGCTGTGATAATAAATAAGGGGCATAAGATCTGACACTGGTAAACTTTTATTTTGGAAGCTTCTGTCCAACATCTGGATAAAATTACTCAAAAACATATTCCTCCAAATGAAATATTTTTATCTAAACAATGGTATGTGCCATGAATGCAGATAAATTAGTATTAATCAGATACACTGATTAACAGCAAGCATGTGAAAAAGAAACTATCCACCTCCCTCTGTTTGTTTGTTTGATGTGTTTGCATGGATTAAACTCATAATATAAATTATTAAATTATGCCTATAATTTGTACCTCATACTGCACATATTTTATTAAGATTATGATTTCTTTTTTGGTACTTTAAGAAACCAGACAAGAATATAGCAATGAGTATGAGTCAGATATCTCAAGGGTAGCTATCTAGTATTATTTTAGGTGCTTTGAGGTATCCCATCTGGTTTCCAGCTGCTGATAAGGAAGAGCAGCTCTTCCATTTGTCAGACTCAGGCAGGCAAAACTCTTGAATGTCTAAGTATCTAATATGGCACTGGTTGCTATTCTTCAGGCACATGGATTCTTTTGCTGGCACTCCTGTGTCTGTAGAAAAGGATTGCAAGTGAACATTTTTCTGTTAGCTGAGCTTCCTGCTATGATGAAAAGTTTAATCCCAAATATGGAATGCATGGCTTTGGCAGCACGTCTGGGCAATAACCTGAAGCAGTTCTACATATTTTCATACATGCTATAAAGCTGACTTGGCCCAATTGAAATAAACTCAAAACTTTTTAAGGATCAAATCTGAGAAACACTTTTAATTAAAGTTCCATTTATAAATAGTCTTTTAATATCTCTTACATGGTTGCCAGATGAACTCCTGTTCTTTTATAACTGATGATCTAATATGTTGTACTTTGTTCTTTCATTATTATGTTGAATTCTGAACAAGTGATTCTGTTGCAAGAACTATAAATAGGATGTAATGCTAGCAAATATTTTTTAAATATGCCTGGTTTATACCTTTTGTTTTTTATTTGAAGTCTGAATTCTTTCTGTAGTCTCCGAGTTTTGTTTGGGTTTAATAGGGCTTTACCACTATGTCTTAAAATGGTTCTGGACTGTGTTCTGATCATGCCCTGGGCTGCATTCAAAGCAGCGTAGGCAGCAGGTTGAGGGAGGTGATTCTGCCCCTCTACTCTGCCTCAGTGAGACTCCCCTGCAGTGCTACATCCAGTCCTGGGGTCCCCAGCACATGGACCTGTTGGAGCGAGTCCAGAGAGGGCGACCAAGTTGATTAGAGGGATGGAGCACCTCTGCTGTGAGGAAAGGCTTAGAGAATTGGGATTGTTAAGCCTGGAAAAGAGAAGGCTTCAGGGTGACCTATTTGTGGCCTTCCAGTAACTGAACGGAGACTGTAAAGCACATAGTGACAGGACAAGGGGGGATGGCTTCAAACTGAGAGTAGGTTTAGACTGGATATGAGGAGGAAGTTCTTTGCTGTGAGGGTGCTGAGATACTAGAACAGATTGCCCAGAGAAGTTGTGGATCTCCATTCCTGGGGGTGTTCAAATCCAGGATGGTTGGATCTCTGAGCAACCTGCTGTCCTTGCCCATGGCAGGGCAGTTGAAACAAGATGATCTTTAAGATCGTTTCCAACCCAACCCATTCTGTGAATCTGTGATTCTATGAAAAGGAATGAGAGTCCTAATTCCCATACAATATCTCTTCCCAGGAGATTTATGAAAAGGTAATTTTGATAATTCTGACAATCTTTTCACATGCTCTGAATATTTCCATTTTCTTTATTGATAAGTTTAAATATAAGGTGTATTATGCCTCTGTTAGTTGATGATCTAACTTTCAGATTGATAGTATGATGGAAACAATGTGTGTTACAAGTTCACAGATTAATTGTGAAATTAGAGATTTTTAGTGATCAAATCTTGCTTAAATTGGTAAATGCATTTGCCTCCTTGCCCTTTTATTAATGATTTCTTTCTGAAAATCCTGTAGATTTTTCATTCATTACTGCCAGTGTATGGAAATTGACTGATTCCTCTTGTAGTTACTTTGTCTTTTTAATGAAGTGGTTGAGTTACAGTTTACTTTGGTTTTAATTAGATTTTGTTATTTTTCTCAAAACAGAAAAATCTTTTTTTGGGACTGCTTTTGTCTTTGCCCTTTTGTTGAGCTAGCACTCAAATCTATGTCATCAACAAAGGCTAGATCTTCAAAATCTATTCTTACCTTGGAATAGAATGCCTATATCGTATCTCTGTATTTCTAATATTAAAGTTAATGGCAATACCAAATATGATTGGTATAATAATATTATCACATTATTATTTAATATCAATCTATTTGATTAACCATTCTTTCAAGCCTGTGTTTAACTATGTAAGCTGCACTGTAATTATGGCAATAATTTTTCTTGGAACATAATAACAATTCAAGATGTTCTATAGTGGTTTGTGATAGAAGATCCCCATGTGCTGGTGAGATCTATGAAGTTTGTGCTGAGTGGTAAAAATGGTATTTGATGCTTTCTTTGATGATTGTACTGTGGGTAAAAATCTGTCCAACATATGAGGTGCAGCTTGTTCTTGCTTTACTTCAGCTCTAAAAAAAAAAAAAAAAAAAAAAAAAGGAAAAAAGGAGCTTAAAAGGACTATGTCCATAGTTTTTCTTACCTCCATCACTGTTACACTAAGTTACACTCATGTAAGGCTCTTCTTTTGTTATCTCAATTTCATGTGTTGTTATAACAAAGGTTTTTCATGGTCCCATATAATTCCCTGACTGCCTCCACTTTCACAAACTTTGACTCTTTCTAGATCCTCCAGTCCTCACTTTGTGATGCAACATATTTTAATGTATAGTTCTGGGAGTGTAATCTCATTGGTGAAGTGTCCGATGATGCTGAATTAGTCCTTGGAAAGTGACACTTTTTGGTTTTTCTCTCTGTATTAATTTCTTTTTTCTGCTTATCCCTGATATTCAGATAATGTAAACTAACTTATTGTGACTTTGTTGAACTAATAAAGTGATTTACTATTACTTCTTACAGCAACAACTTCAACATTCTTGGCAAAATACTTCCTCTTGCCTTTTTACCTCCATTTTTTACTGCCTTGTCCTGACTTTTTTTTCTCTTCTTTTTATCCAAGAAAAAAGCGATCTCCAGAAGTGTTTTTGAAGTGCTGATGCTTGCTTTGGCATGTGTCATTTCTTAACATATTTGCACACAGCGTCTCTTAGCAGGTCTGTAGGTTTATATGTCTGGCAGCCAGCTGCAATTGTATCACGCCTATGACACTGCCATACGAAGAAGACTGTGACATATTCATGATGCCTTCTTGTGATAGACTCAGGTCATGTAATAGCTGAAATCTGCTCTTCAGTTTAATTTGAAATTGCTTCCCTAATGGTTTTTATTTCAACTCTTTGATATGCTTTTTGGTGCAATGGCTTTTTTGTGAAGCCTAAAAGCAAGTGTAGTTTTGCCAGGCTTTCCACACTCTGGCTAAGTTAGTCTGTAGCACTCCGCTTCATTTTCCATGTCTCCACACTTTATTCAAAAAGAAGTTGTAAAATGCACAGGTTTTTGCAATTAAAATATAATTTATTAACTTTCTTGCTCAAATTTATTGCACTGAGAGGATAGCCACACGCTTTTGTTGTATGCCCACAAAAGGCTGTGGCAGATAATCTTGCCTAGAACACCAGCAGTACTTTTGTGGTCATAGTTGTTGCTATTGTTTGTTTTATTGAAATTGAGATGACTGCAGTTTGAGAGTTTGATCTACAAGCCAAGGAACAAAAAGGCCATTTTATTACATTTTAGGCAAATTGTTTGTCTGGAAAAAATACAAAAAGGCAGGGAGAAAGAGGGGGCATTCTGGTGCTCACCCTTGCTAGTGTTCTATGGGGTTGGGATGTCTGGGACCTGCAAGGAAAACACTCAGATTCTCTCCTGCATTGAAATATGGCAAGTGGCTATAGCCCACCAATTTGAGTTAATGTATTTTCGTTTGGAATTTGTTTTAGAAATAGAGTGAGACTTCAGGGATGTGGAGAGATGTTCACCTGGAACACTGTTTTTCCACATTTTATTAAAAGGCTGTGTTACTTGGCTAATAGCTACAGTCTGGCTTGCAAAGAAGATTAAAAACTCTTTTTACCTTTTTTGACTTGTCAGTCATTCTATAAAACACACTGCAGTAAAACATTGCTAGGCAGAATCATTATATACCTGACACTTTCAGTGTACCATACTAAAGATTAAAAATGAGCAGCCTTATATATCCTTATAGATAAATGTCCTACCCTGACAGGTCTGCTGAAAGATAAAAGTGAACATTTTAAAGGGGTTCATTAAAGTTCTGATATGTTTTTATGCTAAGAAATGACAGTTCATGTCTTTTATTTTTCGTATAGATGTACCTTAGTTCTTCAAGGTTTCTTTCTGAATATAAAATTGGTTTAGAAATACAACAAAGAGGGGATAGTAACTTTTTGGCAGCTGTATTTGAGGATTCATAAAGAAGAGATGAGATTCCTGGGAGGTAACCATTCCTGTCTTCACAGTGAAATTATTAAAAGAAAATTATACATGAGTCATCCCAAGTTAAAAATCCCATTAAAAATAAAAAAACCCACAACAAATAATCAACTAATCTATTTGCAATTATCTAGCAGGTAATTAAGTGACTAGAAAGAACAAACATGGCATTTTCAAGATAAATCCTGTTAAAACAATCTAATTTTCATCTCTGGCAGGATTTGTTGTGTAGAATAGAAGCTGCACGTCATCTTAAAAAAGCTTTTGAGGCTGTCTCAGATGACATCCAGCTAAACAAATGAGTAAAAGTTGGTGTGGATTAAATTACTAAAATCCAGATTTTGCTGGAAAGTCATATTCCATGTATCAAAGGTTCCCAACAAAATGGAAAAATACACCAAATGGAGTTCTTCAGGAATCTCTCCTGTGCTCATTATTGTTCATAGTTTCATTAATAACTTGAATGATGGCATAGAATATTTCATTAAAGTTCCTAGGGAGAAAATAATCTTAGATTTAATAATTTCATATTAGAATTAGCTGATAATATTTGAATTTTAAAGTATCTTGACCAACCGCAGCAAAGTTTTTAAATATTTTAAAATACAATTCAGTCGTGATGTGTAAAAATAACTGCATTGAGTCAGGAATAGTCAGAGACTGGGGTTTTATGAGATCAAATATTTATTGGCAATCTGTACCTAAGATAGATAAACAGAGGAGGTGTCAGAGACATTTTTAAGAACAGATGGGAAAAACATGTATGAGAGATGGTTTATGTCTATCTGATCCTTCCTACTGGCAATAAGGTAGATCAAATAGCCTCCCAAGTTCCCAATATGCTATGGAGTCTACTATGAAATGAACCTGGTATGTGTGGCAGGAGTCAGAGCTGTAAGGATGTGAGTCTGATCTAATGTCATTCAGCTGTCCTGAGTGAATGCCTGGTTTACATGACTGTAACTGAGCTACGAGTTAAGCCCTATGTGTGGGACTTCCAGAAAATCTCAGTGTCTGTCTAATTTGCCCTGAACACAAGTTGTATAATGCCCACTGGAGTTGTTTGGCCTTGAGATAAACACTTTTGAAAATTGTCGCAGTCCGGGGGAAAATTGGAGGGTTGGTCCACTCCGGGGTAGAGCT
>VZRE01008061.1:0-136519 GCA_013396775.1 Cephalopterus ornatus
GGGGGGCCGCCGAGCATCCTCTGGGCCCCCGCCCCCCCTGGCCGGGCACGGAGCGGGCGCACGCTGGAGGCAGCCGGGCGGTCGCTCCTTTGCTCCCGCTCTGCCCTCCTCGTGCCCGGCGGTTTGTGCCCGGAGGGGATGCGGAGCGCCCCGGGAGCCGACTGGCCCAAGATACATGTTTTCCAGCCCTCTGCTCCCTTGCTGCGGTGTCACACTCGCTCGGCGAGGTGTTCGCGCAGAGCGGGGGAATCGCGCTGCACAGCCCTGCCTTCGTTTCTTGGGAATCGTGTCCCTGATATAGCGGTGGCAAAGTGCAGGCGCCCTGTCAGTGCTCCGACCCAGTGGTTCTTGACTCGGGAGCTCCTGACGTGCCTCCCAGGCACACGTGCCCGGAATGTGCCCGGGCCGAAGTCCTGGCTCTGCGCTGCCTTCGTGTATGTACAGCTTCCAGACCCTGGGCAGAGCCAGCGAGCGAGTCCTCCAGCCCGGCTGGACAGATGTGCCCCGCGTCTCCTAGGCTGAAAAACTCACTTAGTTCCTTGAGCAACGTCGAAGTGGCCTAAACAAAACAACAGTATCGGTTCCGATTGTCATTGTGAAGCATTTAGTATGTTGTAGCTCTGTGAACATTTGGCCTCTTGGATGAGTTTCAGGGAGGAGGGTACTTGTAGATAGAGGAGTCGAAAAAGCCAAAGCTATGTTGTGACCAGCTCTTGTTACTGAGTAACTACCAAAGTTCAAGCCTCTCAGTATGTGCTCCGACTGCTGACTTTTGCTGTTGTGCCTTTTCCAGCTTCACCCCTCTCTGGGGGTGGTATTATTATGACTATTATTATTATTGCTACTACTATATTATTATAATTATTATCTTTATCTTCATCATTATTACTATTATACATTACGTAAAGATGCTCTTTTTGTAAAGAAAGTCTTAACAGTTATTTTTGCTGTTTGTGGGGAGGTGTGTTGGAAGACAGGAAGATGCTGATAAATCTTGGAGCAGCTCAGTCAGAACATCCTAACGCTACCACTGAGGGCTCACAAAACCACTCCCATTTAGGGCTTAATCTAGATACAGGGCTCTTTATGAACTAAGCTTAAATGTTTGTTATCTAACTTATTCAAAGATGGAAGATCGAGTTTTCTTCTGTGTCTGAGATTAATCACATTAAATACTACAGGCTTGGGTGTAAGCAGTATCTACCTCAAATCTAATTTGCACACTACTTTTTCTAAATTCTCTGGATGTGCTTGAGGACTGGTGGTAGTGTGGAGCACTAGAGTGACAGAAAACCAGTTTGCTTCTGTTTTGTTTGCTTTTTCATAGGAAAGATGACTTGGTAACATTCTGGGAGTGGTAGAAATTTTAAAGAGGTCAAATAAAGGCCTGAGGTAGGGGTTTTTTTCCCAGTTTAAAACTGAATTTGGATGAGGTTTTCTGCGGCAGCTAGGAGCATTTTGTATTATATTTAGAACAGTTGGAATTGTCTGCTTTGTTAGGGGTATTGAAATTGTATGTCTTTCGATATGCTTTTTTCCAGCTCTTAGGAACTCCAGCGTCTCTGAACAATACTTAAACAAGTAGCTGCTCCTATCTTGTTAGGTAATATGAGCAAACATCACTTATCTTCTCCCTGGATGATACTGTCATTTCCTAATCAATTAAACACACTTAGTGAGAGTACTTTCAGTAAAATTGCACTAAAATATCTGGTAGTTTGCAACATCAAGCTTTTTACAGGAGTTACCAAACACTCTTACTAGCAATTAAAACAAAAGTGAAAACTGATCTTGGGGTTTGGTTTTTTTTTTTGTTTTGGTTTTTTTTTTTAAATAAAGATAGTTCTGTTGTATCCACAACTGTAGCATCTGTGTGGAGTACTTTATGTATATAACATTCAGGGTCTGAGAAGAAAACATGGATCTGGTCAGAAGGTTACATGATTATCCTGTTGCAGTAGATGCCGATCCATACAGGCTGATGTTGGTGATGAAAATCCTTTGGAAAGAAACAGCTCAGAAAGAAAAAATACATGCAAACCATGCTGAATACTACAACCCTAGCTTAGGCAGCTGTCCGTGAGAAAAAAGTTGTGGTATCTCAGCGTCATATCTGTCACAACTCATTAGTTTGAGTGTTAGCTTCAGTGTCCCAGTTCTCTCTTGCTGCAGTTGGAAATTTGGGGTGGAAAGACAATTCGTTACTGGTTTAGTGATTATACAATTTCAGAAACAAAGTATTTTAGTTGGCAAGGATCTGTCTGTTGACAGTTAATCCAGCCTCTCCTCCCTCTACAGTGTCTTCTTGTCTGTGTGTGCATCATAGGACATTTCCTCTTACATCATAGAAATTATCAAATACTTGGTTTCAAAATCTTAAAAGTGTTTTTGAAAAAGTACTGAGCTTCCATCATAGACTGGACCTTACTCAGTTGTACAAGTGCTCCAAAATTTGGAGGCTGGGCTTCAAATTGTTCAATTTATCTCTAAACCAGATAACAAGATAAATATTTTTACATCAGTTAGATTTTTCTTCCTGTGTACTTTTTTACGTATTCTTAAGATTCTACAAATCCCCCAATAGTATAATTCCTCCTGCGTGCTGGGAATTATATGCCATCTCCTCAGAGTCTGGGGTTGGGCATATGATATGGTGTGTGTGCAACTTGCTGATAGATAACAGCAGTCTTTTTAAATCTTTGGATCATGAGACTCTCAACAGGTTCCGTTTTGGAATGGGCTGCCCAGGGACATGGTGGATTCTCTGTTCCCGGAGGTATTTAAGAAGAAACTGGATGTGGCACTTAGTGCTGTAGTCTAGTAACTGTAGTAGTAGTGGATCAAGGGTTGGACTTGATGATCTCAGAGGCCCTTTCCAACCTGTATGATTCTATGATCAATGCAGTGTTAGCAGGGGAACCTCTTTCTATGAATGTGGCATTTGTCATAGTAAAGTTTTCTGCTAGTGACCTGGTATTACTGAAAAAAAGGGAAGTGTTTGAAGTCTAAGTCCTTGTTGCTAGAAAGCTGCAAGTGAGGGGATATCAGCAGGCTCCTTGAAGCTCACTGTTTGAGCTGTGTGATATCTTATTCTTATGTCTATAGTAAGAAGTCCCTGGAATCTTGCCCTTCTGTGACAGTGAGGGTTCTGTTCACTCACTCCCCCTTCCAAGCCAAAGGGTGAAAGCCCTTCACAGTTCCTCATTCGTCTGACATCTTTAACACACCACCACTCCATTTTCTTTCTTTTTAATTCCCAGTTGCCATATTTGTTTATTTCCACGAAGGCAAGAAACCTTCCAGGGCATATGTGGTCTGAAACTGTATTGAGAAGATCAGCTTGGCAGAGCTGTGTTGTTCAGTGGGAAGATACCTGTGACTGGCGCGTACTGGGCCTGGGTTGGATGGACCATGAGCTGCAAGTGGGGAAAGGCCATTGACCGAACCTTGTTCGCTTAAGTAATAATAGCTTATTTTGCCTTTGCCAATGAGATCTATTACTGTTGCTTGGCATGTTTCGTAATTAAGCTGATAGCTATAATAAGCTGCCATGCAATTACCCCTTAGGAGGAGCTGACTTGCTATCTAGACTGTAAATGAGATCTGTTTCAGAATTAATTTCTTTCTGGATGCTTCAAGGAAACCTAAAAGATACGTTTTAACTCGGTATGCCTTGCATGTTGAATTTTAAGTATTTGTCACTTCAAATTACTTCTTTTACTTTGCGTGGATGTGGGAGAGCACTGACTTCTGAAACACTTCACGTGAGTGTGTGTTTATTCTAGGCTCTGGCAGCCTGTATATTCTTTATTTAGAAGACAAGAGGTATGCAAGGAAGAGACATGAGTACTCTTTAGCCTACTGATTTTGACTAGTACTTAACGACTGCAAAATATTCTTTACAGCAGCCTATATATATACTTATTTTTTAAATTAAAATCTTGTGATGGGGGCGTGAATGTGTTCTTTTACCTCCTGTAATTCTGTCAGTGGAAAATCATCAGAAACTTCTGGCTCGGCACTCCTCATAAGACGCAATCTTCACTCCGTCTAGGTTCATTATCTTCCAAGTTTTGATTTGCAGTCACATGGTCCTGTTACAAACCCCAAGACATCGTTGCTGTAAAGGAACACTGCAACTCTGCGGTATTCAGACAATTTTTCGATTAACAGAAAAGTAACCCCGTCCAGAACCATTGCAATTTTCAGTGTTGAAAGGGTAAATGTTTTTTCTTTTTTCATTAAGGAACAGGAAATGTGTAGCAGCATGTGCAGTAGTACAGCTGACTAGTCACAAATGTGTAAACAGTAAACATAAGGCATTTTGTCATCTTTTTTGTGATAATCTTGGATGCAAAACTGTGCTGATTTTGACTGAGGTAGAGTTAATTTTCTTCCTATTAGCTGCTGTGGGGCTGTGTTTGGGATCTGTGCTGAAAACAATGCTGATAGTTCAAGGATATTTTTGATTTTGCTGAGCAGTGCTTGCACAGTCAAGGCCTTTTCTGCCCCACACACCATCCCACTGGCAAGGAGGCTGGGGGGGCACAAGGAGCTGGGAGGGGACATGGGGACAGCTGACCCCAGGTGACCCAAGGGATATTCCATACCACGTGATCTCATGCTTAGCATATCAAGCTGGGTGAAGAAACCGGGAATGTTTGAAGTGATAGCATTTGTCTTCTCCAATAACTGCTTCACGGGCTGGAGCCCTGCTTTCTTGGGAATGGCTGAACACCTGCCTGCCCATGAGAAGTGGTGAATGAATTCCTTGTTTTGCTTTGCTCATGTGCACAGGACTTTTGCTTTCACTTTTACCCCTCTGTTTCTCTCCCCTATCCCACCAGGAGAGTAAGGCTGTGTGGGGCTTGGTTGCCAGTTGTGGTTGAACCACAACAAAAACGCATGAAAATCTTTAGTCATAAAGGAATCTACTGCAAGGTGTCACTGTTTTTACTCACTATATTTTCTCAGGGAAATTTAGAATACATTCAGTTTTAGTGCTTACAGCTGACCTTGTTTTTTAAATAAATATGCACCTCGTCATTTACAGCATCTCTGCTGACAGCGTGAAGCTTCCTTAGGAATTCAGTCGCTTGCATGTGCTTTCCTTAGTTTTCTTAGTTCTGATTGATCTCTTAACTTTTTTTTTCTCACCACTGGTACTCTTATTTTGCAACACACGTATAAGAGATGGTGGATGAACTTGAATACAGAGACATTAGAAATGGTACAAGGTCATCCTTCAGTCATAACCTCCATTAGCTTATCTCTTTCATCTCATAAGAGCAGATATCTCCCAATATCCTCACTTTGGTTCTTAAATATTATCTTAATCTTATGCATTCTAATAAGGGGCCTGGAATCTCTCTAAGGATTTTTTCTGTATGGTGATTTGAAGTTCATATAATCAAAATAGTAAGATTGTACTTGACTCTTGGATTTTTTTCTTTAAAACTCACAAATGTCTTGCACTTCACCTGCTGTTGTTGGATGCCCCTTCTCTAGAGTTATTAAAGATTTATTCTTCTGACATTTCCTCTTTTGTACAAATAAGCTTATCATTTAACCATACTGGCTCTTGGTTTGGTTTTCATTTCCACTGTTGTGGTGTGTATTCCATCTGTGGTTGCTTTGAAAGCTACGAAAGCATCCCTGTTGGATATAACTGCTAGTCATGGTTGTGTTGGTTTTTTTTCCTGAACTGGGTCAGCACTGCCTTACAACTACTGTTTGTTATGTCTCATCCCAGTGAGGCATATCCGGTAGAGCATTCCCTTTGCTCTTAAGTACTAGTTCATCTCATTGTTGTTTTCCATACAGGTTATTGGCAAACTTTGCTTTTAACTGCTCCATTGGCTAAATCTCATAAAGGTTTAGGTAGAGCAGTCTTTCAAACCATGGCTTCTTTCCACAATGTTTGCAAATATTATGTAGTAAGACAATTCATAGTATTCTTGGAGGTGCTTTGCAGAAGTCTCCCCGGTGTAAATACCAGCAGTACCACTGCACTAAAATCATCTGACTCAGTAAGGTGCATAAGGAAGTGAGGATCCCCCAGGTATCTCTTCCAGAATCAAGGCTTGCAGTACAGTGACCAGCCTGTGCCTCAGGCCCTAATTACGTGCTGCAGTCCTGCAGTGTCCTAGCCAAGTGGCCCAGCTACTTCCAGGCCATGCTGCCTCTGGTTTACCTTCCACCTGTCCCTCTGACTCTTCATAGCTGGGGCTGTGTAGTGCCCCCGGTTAGTTAACTGGGTTGTTCTGTACCCATTTTTGCACTAAAGGTTTTTCAAAATAGCTCCAGCAAATTCAAAGACTGTCTTACTTGAACTGGTATTGTCTTTGTCACGTGTGAGTTACAGCACAGGCAAGGTCCTACCGGGAAGATGTTTGGGGGTTTGTTTTCTTCACTGTAGGAAAGGCTTAGAAGCATCTTTCTGATGGTTCTTGTTAGCATCTGACGCAGGGGAGCACCAGGAATTAACTACTGATAGATATTTTTGGCCATGCCTGATTTCTCTACACATCACATCTGTTTTTCTCATGGTTTTAAATGGTTGAGTTGTATAGACTTAGATAACCTTTTTAAGTCATTTCATTGCAATATCTTGTCCAACAAAGCTTGTTGATTATAAGAATATTTATTTTTTTATGCCTAAAGTTTTATTATCTAGCTTATAAAAATGCAGCATTTACCTCAGTCGTCCCTGTTTAATTAATTAATGAATTAATTCCTTTTTCTTATAAATTAACTCTTAATGCTTGGGGTGGTTTTTTGGATGGCTGATCTAAATGCAATTTGTGCTTCATGCTTTTTCTCAAAATGGCTACTTGATTTAGTTAAATAGATGTAGTCCTTGTGGAGGTATTCTTTGTACAGAGTATATCTTTATTTGGATTAAATTTAATAAGGAGCTATCACAACTGGAATAAAAGTGCTCTATTTCAGTCATAGTACATAATCTTGTAGGTAGTTGTTCCAAGGCTGTTTGTCATATGTTTTGTAGACAAAACCTAAACCACAGCCTTTGAACTAAACATCAAAAGGCCTTTGAAGATATTGGGGAAGGTTGTTTTCTTATAAGGGTCTCTTAATCCCAGTAAGAGGCTTTTGTTTGGTTTTCTGGGGGAGAGGGTTGGTTTTTTTGTTTTTTTTTTTTATTTATTTCCTGAAGAGAAAAGGTTTCCTATTGACTTTATGGTCACTCCTACTTATCAAGAGCCCATCTGTACGAGTCCTGCTTCTGTCATCCTCTACCCGAAAGCATAGATTTATCAATACTGTCTCAATCTGTAAGTCACATAAAATTTAATCTCAAGTATTGTACGTTGTCGCTGTTGTCCTTTCCACGTCTTCTTTAGCTCACAGAAAGATGGAAAACTTCATCTGACAACAAGGAAAGATCAGGCATTTTTTGAAGCACAGTTTTCATTGTCCAAGCGCCTTGTAGTGTTGTGTTGAGGTTTTTTTGGTGGTGGTGGTGGTGATTGGTTTGTTTTGTTTTCAGTGGCATTCTTTTCCTTTCCTGTGAACTGTTCCCACTCCTAGAGCTTGATCCTTTTTCAGGCTGTTTTTTACCATGAGGCATTTCAGTACATGCCAAACCTGACCACCACTATGGCATATGGGTATTATTTCCCCATGATCAGCTAACACAGTCAGCTGCTATGACATTGTGTGGTACTTTTAAGATTGTGTTTGTGCCTTGAAATACTAAGTAGTATTTAAAAGAGTGTCTCAGCTTTATAGGCAAAACTAGAAGCTCTGTGGAATGTCAAAAGAAGCACATTTAAAATTACAGGTGTAAAGTTTGCTCAGGTGTAAATAGTTTAATGGCCAGGGATGTGTATTTTTCACTATTTAAATAGATTCTAGTGTGTGAGGAATACAACTGAATATGGAACTTGTAAAATTAGTTCATTACCTCCTTCAAGTACTTAAAGCAACTAAATCAATAAAATGACATTTCTGTCATACAGAAAATTTTTGTGTAGGTTTGAGTGTCTAGAAATAACTATTTTCTGGACACTAGCTAGTATGTATTTTCAAGTTAAGGTTTAGTCTCATGTCAGAAAAATCAGCTAAACACGTGATTTAATGTTAAAGGAACTCGAATGGGGTTTTTTAGGTTGAAACTGTCATCAAGGTAGTCAGGAGGAGCTGTGTCCCCAGGTATGCTACATAAAGGATAAATCTGTTAGCATTTTAGCCTGATTTCAGCTCTCAAGTTCTATTTTGCAGTGTGTGTGTGTGTGTTCATATACCCATTAGTTAGAAAGACATGTCGAACAGAGCATATTTTTGTCTGCTCCGTAGTAAAGAAAGGGGGATGAGGGATGTGTGTGTGTTTTCTTTTGTACGGGGGTTTTTTGTTTTCCTTTAAATGTGATGGTATCATGCAGAGAGTTTCCTGTGAGCTGGCAGGTTGATGTACTTTCTTGGAAGTTCTGCACAGAACTAGTAAAGGACATGTTATAATTTGTGGAGCGAGACATTTATTATAGCTAGAACTAAATCTAAAAGCCAGATTTGTCTTCGAGTAACATTACTACTCCTAAGCATTCTGCTTTTGAGTGGCTGTGGAATTGTAACAGAAGAGGTTTGTGCTCCATTAAATGCCTGTGGTGCAGTGCTTTGTTTGAAGTGAAGGCAGAAAACTTGCAATGACAAGCTTGGGTTTTGTTTGATTGGCCTTGAAAACCTCATGCAAATAAAGACAATAGAATGATCTGAAAATTGACCTTGTCGTTATTCGAATGTTTCCTTGCAGCGTTGGAAATACAGCCATAACAGCTTTGTGCTGGTGTAGGAGAACCAAAAAATTCGGTCGGGTGGTCTAGTTCATTGTCCAAACTGAGTGAAATACTAAATTTATATGATATTTGAGAGGAAAAGGAAAACTGAATTTTTAAAATCCTTTAACGTACAGTTTTAGCAATACAGGTATGGGAAACCTTCAGATATTTTATTTTGAGAATGTCAGAGGTATATTTAAAAGATCAGCAGAAGAAGGGAGAAGTGGTAAAACTATCCCTTTTCCAATTCCTTGTGATATTAGAAACAGAAAATTTTGAGGTTATTTGGAGTAAATAACAGCAAGAAACATATAATGAACTCATATTCTAACCTATAAGTACAGGGTTTTGAAAAAAAAATCAGACACGACTTTCACACCACTTAGAGTTTTGTTCTGATGTATGACTGTGCTGTACTGAGCCATAGGAACAGCTTTTCCTTATGGAATGTATAGGCTTGTTCACAGACTTATCATCATAATTTAAGAAAACGTTTGATAGCTTCAACTTTGGAGATGCCTTACACTGATTTATGTATTCTGTAGTTTAAATATTGATTGTCATTGTGTATTCTTTTTGTTTAATATGGAGTTATAGATTTTGCATGGAGTTTGCTTTTTACACATTAGGAGATAAAATTTTGTGAGTTTAAGTTTTTAAATGTTTGTAGAGTGTTCTTGTTTCAAATGCTGTTATTACTCAAAGTAAATTTCTGTCTAGATTTAAAATCAGGAGCTAAGAAAAGCTGTTAGAGTTGAATCCAGAATAGCATTGTGTGTTTGTATGACCAGTTTCCATGTAATACACACAAGCAGCAACTTTTCATGCTTCCTTGACATTGAATGTGAAGTGTTTCAAATTTGGCAAAGAAATCCATCTAGCAAACATTGTGGGGGAGGTACAAACCTTGGACAGATTTTAACAGCACTACTGACAGCAACAGGTTTGTAACCGGGGCTTGAGAGACCCGCTCTGCTCATGTTGAATGAGATGCTTGGGTAAAGGCTGTTGTCAGTGCCTTCTTGAGTCTAGGTTTTATTTGAACTATGGGATTGTTCCCTTCAAAACTTTAATCAAATACAAGCAGGTATTTGGTAGTGTCATGGAATTTTGTGCTTCCTGTAGCTATTAGGCTTGGCCAAAGTGTGGGAGAGCAAAAAATGACCTGGCACGTTGGTGTTCAGTAGTGCTTCTAAAATCCTAGCCTGTGTTTTTCCCAGTTAATCAGAGCAAAGTCATCACGGGAGGGGAAGAGCTAACTGTGAAGATTACTCTAGGGGCAAAAGACTTGATAAAGAAGTAAAGAATACCATATGGAAGACAGTCTTTTGAACTGAAAATTAAAGGAGGCTAAAACTGTGGAAATTTCCTAAATACTTATGGTGTAGAATGTGAAAGGATAAATAATAACAGTCCAGAAGAGCTGTGAGTTACTCTTAAGCTTTAATGTCCAAATATGATTTCTGTTGTGCTTTGTAGTGATGCTTTGAGGTCTTACAGAATTTTTTCTTAATGTAGGTTACACACTACAAGCAATATCCACCTAACACAAGCAAAGTATATTCCTACTTTGAATGTCGTGAAAAGAAGACTGAAAATTCCAAACTAAGGAAAGTGAAATATGAAGAAACTGTTTTTTATGGTTTGCAGTACATTCTGAATAAATATTTAAAAGGTAACTGTCTCAAATTCCAGTAAAACTTTATCTGTAAATAAATATAATATTTTTTCTCAAACCTGTAGTTTTATAGTTAAAACAATTCCAGGTTATCTTGGTACACCATAAGCAGTGACATGCATAAGATCTTATTTATGTGATTCTGAAAATAAGTTGTCCACCCTCGTAAAATGGTATTGCCTTTGTAATTCAGAGACCTCTCTACTATCTTTATTTATGCCAGTGGTTTATTAAAAATGAAGAGGTGTTCCTGTCCCAACTTCAGAGGGCTAAATTGAAATAAATGGAAATAAAGTAAGACTATGCATAGATTCACAAGCAGAAGATTCCATGGAAAACACATTTTGCATTTTGAACACAAACTTCAGTCTGTATTTGCTGGTTCTCTTGCTGTGTAAACCAATAATGGTTTTAATTTTCCTTAAATTTTGGATGCCCCTCAGCTTAGATCATGGTATATGTCAGCTACATGTGAAAATGGTTTTAACAGTGCTAGTTTTAAGAGTAACATCTGAAAATCCCGTGGCACTGTTTGCTTTTTTGCGTTATGTACAAGTATCACCTGTTCTGACCTGAATGCAGATTGCCTTTTGCCAAGCTTTAGAAGGCAAACTTTAGTCATATGGCTTACTTATCTTTGTCTTGAGCCAATAAATATCTCTGCCAATCCTGCCAAAGACTGAAATTCCATTATGATCAAAACACTTGATAATTTTGTTTCTTTTGTCTTTGGCAATCTGAGGATTGTTCTCTGAGGTAGCTGATTGGCCCTAGAGCAGTAGCAATGCTTATTCAAATCATGTGCTTTGTCTGTTGGCTCCTATCACAAAGTGGTCAGTCAGAGATTGCTTGTAACACCTCTCCATGGGGATTCTCCCTGGAGCAGTGTAGCTTAACCCTTGTGTCAACTTGCACTATCAAAACATTTCTCTGGGAAAAGCACTACTACCAAACCTCTCTTGACAGGTTTTTGACCATCATAAAAGAATAATAATCTCAAATTGTTCTGAGTCCCCTGCAAACCACAAATGTATTTTATCCTGTTGCTTTCTTGAGCATCCTAATCTATATAATAAATTAAACTAAAGTTTTGTTTAAACATACTGCATTTGACACGTTCTTCATGTCTTTGTTGAAGGCAAAGTGACTTTGCTGTGCCTGAACCTTTTTGTTATTTAGTTTCTCAATTGATGAACATTTTAAGTTTCTAAGCTTTCATCTGTTTCTGAAACTACAGGTAAAGTGGTGACCAAAGAGAAAATCAAGGAAGCCAAAGAAGTATATAGGGAGCATTTTCAAGATGATGTCTTCAATGAAAAGGGGTGGAACTATATTCTGGAGGTAAAAAAAATTATGAAATAGTTTGAGATTGTCATGAAGGATTTCTGAATCAACTGTAGAATAAATACAATAGTCTCTCCTTTTAATCATGGTAGTAAAGGCTGGATAAATTTAGCTTTTCATGTTTTGTGTACAGGGAGTAGCAGCTGTCAAATAGTAATCATATAATTGTAATTCCTTAGAGAAAAGTAATTTTCATCTTTTCAGATGCCAAATACGGCTTTGCAGGTAAATAAGGATTTATGGCTGCTGTCAGCCAGCTCATGTAAGTGGGGGCTTGTTGGCAAGTCTCCATGTGTAATATAGCACTTAGTGGTTGTTTGAATCATTTACATTGCTTTCTGTAACTAGTCATAACAATTTTAATTCTAATGCAGAAAGCATTACAACTTCTTGGGTGTATAAATAGTTCCAGTAAATACATGTTTCGTTCAATTGTGTCCTAAATTTTTCAGCGATACAAAAGTTGAACTTTATTATGAAATTCAAGGCTTGAGCACTTCTCACACACAAAACCTTCCAAATTAAGTCTTTCCACAATTATCCTCTTTCCTTTTAATTTAAAAAGGTGTCAGACTTCAACTAATTGCAAACATCTCTTCTCTGTAAAAGCAGCGGATTCAGACTAATAGCATTCATCAGAGCAGCTCTAATCTCTGCAGATTAATTAAATGCTAAGTTTCATTGCGGGTTCTGGTGAATGGATATTTTTAGCTTTTGAAAGCACATCTTTTAGTCCTTTGCATTTATTTTTTCCCTGGATACCCTGGTTGTGTGTATTTTTATGGTGGCATCTGTCTATGATTATATCTGGATGTCATCTTGCCACTGGGGTGGACCACAGCTGTGCAAGAGAAGAGTGAAAGCTTTATCAGTGTTTCAAATGGCAACAAGGTAAATAAGCCCCCAGTTTTCTAAGAGGGAGTTATGGAGAGGTTTGTAGAGGACTTGCATCCATTTCAAGTAACTACAAATGTGAATTCAATTCATATTTGTGTTTAAGCTACATTATACATTGTGAACTGCTCTCATCTGTATTTAAAGTAAGCTTGATCCCTCCTTGGATAAACTGAATTAATACACTTTTAATGCTGCATGTCTGTCCTCGCTGTGTTTTAACATGGTTTAACTAAGTCCATTCAACTTTTGATTTAGTCAAAATAAGCCTTCCTGCATACCCCCTGTATACATTGTTTATTCCTTTGTTGGATTTTGTTATTAAAAATCGTATGTATATGTTTATATATGTAAATATAAAACCCAAATATGATTGTCACATCTTGATCTCAGATGCCAGTGGCTCTCAAACTGGAAGTGTATGTAGCCCTTGGGTCTTTGTATGCCCTTAAATGCTCACTGAGACCCTGCTTCTGCTCACTGAATTCCAGTGTGTGTTCACATACCTGCCATTGTTTGCTCTCTAGCTCAGTTGCCTCAGATGTGTTGGGTGAAACGGAGGGTGCAGTGGCTGCGTGAGTGAAGTGCCAAAATGAATCTGAAATGTGCATATATCAGTTTGTACCGAGAGGAGATGGATGGGTAAATACTGATAGGGTGAAGGGGTGGAAGAAAGGAACAGATTTCCCGGAGAATAACGGGGTGGTGTAAAGGCTGGAGTTGGCAGAAACTGATGAGTGATAGAGATGTAAGCCCTGAATTGTACAGGTTGATTCTATCTAAAATTTTTGTGAAGGGCTGTAATACAGTGCTGTGGAATGACCATACTGCTTTTTTCCGTGGACAAAATCAACACCTACAGTAACTTTGAAATCTTGTTTCGTTTTTTTTTTTTTGCTTAACTATACTTTTGTCTTCATTGAATCATGAATAAATTATATTGAGCCTTTTTGAAGGCTTTGTTGTCCTTTATTAATCCACGTATCTCCAAGTCTGACAACTAAACCCTGTGTGGTATAAACACAATATGCTTTAGGTTATTACACTTTCGAATAGACTTTTAAACTCTAGTGTCAAAGAGATTTCTGATGTGTTTTGGGCACCGGAGAATACATTTTGACGCTACTTATGAATCTGTAATTTCTCTGAATTAGTGCAATTTTTATTGCCTTTAAGGAATATCTCATGAGAAGCTTTCTGTCAAAAAATACTGCCATCCAAAACATTATCAATATTGCCAGTTTAGCTCACAGAGCTCTTTCAGAAAGTTATAATTACTCTATTAGAGTTGCTGTTTGCAAGTTACTCTTTTTCAAAACGCATATTTCATACAATGCTTAGTCCTTCAAGGATGACAAACTGACAAAAGAATAACACTTCAGTATGAGATTCCATGTTTAGTGAATAATTGAGATGAAAAATAGTCTTTAAAATAGTTACTAAGTGGATCCTGCTTAATAAATTAACAAAGCGCACATCTATACTAAGCAGAACTAGAGACTTTTTGAAGGTCTAGATAATAACTACACTTTTTTTAGCTTACTTCATGTGAAAGCACTGAAGAAAACTGAGTAGCAAACATTTCTTGTTCTGTTGGTAGAACTATTTTATTTTTATAGAGTGCTTAAGCCTTCCTGGCTCAGTTTGCACAAGGAATACAACTGATAACCATCATTTGTTTTGATAAAGAGACTGGTTTTTAGGTTACAGGATTTTCCTCCTTTTTTGATAAAAGTGGATTTTCTCATTTGTTTGGGCTGGTGGGTTTATTATTTTTAGGGTTGAAAGAAATGAAGAAGAAAGCTTTATCAGTAAACTCATAGAACTGACTTTTATTCATTGCAGTCAAATAAAAAAGAGAGGTAATCTTTCCTATTGTCTAACAATATTATTGTTTCTTACACAGAAATATGATGGCCATCTTCCTATAGAAATAAAGGCTGTTCCTGAGGGCTCTGTAATTCCCAGAGGAAATGTTCTTTTCACAGTAGAAAACACAGATCCAGAGTGCTATTGGCTTACAAATTGGATTGAGGTCAGTTTTGGAAATTTAATATGTTTTTTCTAAGTAAATATTAATGCACTTAAATTAAAGGCTGAATCCCTTATTGCTTTAAGGAAAATCTCTGGCAACTTTCGTTTTCTGGTTTTAGTAAGCCTAGATTCTTTTTTGTAGTCCTCTTACACAGACCTTTTTTGCCACCTGGCAGGAGATTGTAATAATTTTACGGGAAATTCACCAGTACTTTTGTCCACAATAAAGGAGGATGGGGGAACTGTGTGTGTCAGTAGTTTGGGAGTGATAACTCCTGAGAAGGTCAATACCTCACCTACCGTATATAGGCTAATTGCTTAAGCCCCAGAGCAAACTGTTGGAGGAATCAGTACTTTCTGAACAGGGAATGAAAATAAATAGACCTTTTTGTGCCTGCTAAAATGCCAAGTGGGCATTGTTAAGTTCTAAGCAAACATACACCTAATATTGTGATGGGTTTTGTTTTAGACTATTCTTGTGCAGTCATGGTATCCAATCACAGTGGCTACAAACTCTAGAGAGCAGAAAAAGATTTTGGCCAAATATTTGCTAGAGACTTCTGGCAGCTTAGAAGGACTGGAATATAAACTGCATGACTTCGGCTACAGAGGAGTTTCTTCACAAGAGGTAATACTATTTGTCTAATAATTTGAAAAGTCTAGTTGTTCTTAACTATGAAGGATTGTAGCAGGTGTCTGTGTCCCTGTTCTGCACTGAAGTTGTGAATGCACAGAGCACCGTGGACTTGCTGTGGAGGAGGGAGATCTGGGGTGGGGGTGGGCAGGTGTGTGTCTGGACTGTGAGCACTAAACTGGGAGAGCTTTTGCCTATGTCTTCCCTGTGTAAGTGCATGAAGAGAGTATTGGTGAAACAAGAACTGAGTCAAGAGTTTTGCTGACTGCAAACTCGTGCTAGGTGGTGACTGGATTTAGGACCCTGTATTTGACGTGGAAACTGAAAGTTGCATCTTTTTCAGACTGCAGGCATAGGAGCTTCAGCTCATTTGGTGAACTTCAAAGGAACAGACACTGTAGCAGGAATTGCATTAATTAAAAAGTACTATGGTACAAAAGATCCAGTTCCAGGATATTCTGTTCCAGCTGCTGAACACAGGTAAGATACTAGGCTAAGCCTTTCTAAAAACAGCTTAACAAAATGTAATTTTTTTTTTATCCGTCTTTGTACCCAGAAATATACCATACAGTATTAGCCATGACTGATCCAGCTGTAGAAGCTGCAGTTGAGTACTGATGCCTCTGTATGTTCTAGGCGTGATTGATCTTAACTAGAAATGTGTTTTAAATGTTTTTAACTGTAACCTTCTTATCAGGTCTAAGTAAATTTGGATTATTCTTTTTAGAATAGACTTGAAGGCTTATAGATTGTAGATATTGAGGGTTCACATTATGAACTTCAAGTTTGGTTTTAAACGTAAAATCATAAATCGAAAAACCATATAAGTTGCAATTCTGAACTCTCACAGATAATGTTCTCCCTCCAGAAGAAGTAGTTGCTCTTAAGCTTCCCATCAGCATAACCAGTTCAGCCAATGGTAAATCCTTGATCTCTCACTAAGAATTGTGAATCAGTTTTTAAGAGTAAGGGTCTGTTCTCAGACATTTGAGATGAAGAGCTCTTATTTTTTTGTATATCCAAATGCTGTACAAGGTTAGGAATGAATGCAAATCCTTCATTTTCAGTTGCATATCTACACACTGAAATAAGCAAAATATAAAAGAAGGTTGTGTTTTTCGTATTGAGCACAAAAGCCAGTTTAATAGCATTCACTGGAAGGCTTACATGAATAGTCCTTGTAGGGTAGTGATCACATTTAAAGGAGCACTGCTTCACAGCACTTTCTGTACCATTGCTGTAGTGCTGTTCTAGGACTCCTGCTTGATCAGTAGAAGTGACAAATTTTGTCTAAAATTTCTTCTCTTAGCTTAGCTTAATACTACAGTTAAATTCAAAAAATGATAGCCCAAGCAACTATAAAATTTTTTGTAATGAAAGCAAACACGTGGAGTCGAGAGATCAAATGTCTTTTGTACAGCATATTGAAGGGGTGACATTAGAGCAGACAGTATAAACTGCCCTGCATAAAGTTTGCGTTGCCACATGCAGGCTGCAGTCGCTCTTTCCAAGTTAATACACGAAAAGGTCTCATACAAGAGACCTAATTTTTTCCAGAATTGTTATACTATTCCACAATCTCCAATGTGAGGTGGTGGTGTGAGTATGGTGCTTTCCTCTGGCATAGCAGCAGGGCTATTTGTGGAACTGCCTCAACCTCTGTGAAGCCAGGTTTGTTTTGTTTCTCACTACCATGATCTGAGGCTTGTCCACACAGTAGTTAATGATGGAATTTTTAAGATGAAAGTTCAATGCCACTGACTCTTATGCTGTGCTTGAGAGTGTTTTTAGGTCTTTATGCGCAGGTTAAAGTCAGTTATGTCAGCTGGTCTGAGACAGCCACGTACAGGACAGCTACTGCAGATCAACTGGCATTCAGTAACTTATTACTGCTCTCAGCAGCTCTGGTTTATGTGCTTGCCTGTACCCTTGTACCAAGGGTAATGCCCTGAGGTTCCTCTGGAAGAATGTTTATATGAGTGAGAATAATGGTTTTATATCACTATTAAAAAAGAAAATAAATTCTGTTTTCTTCTTAGGATTTTTCTAACATATGGTGCTTCATTCTCAGCTTCCCATTTTGTAGTGTGAAGTTGCCAGAGCAGATGTTCTGTTCTTGCATCTGTAGTTCCCTAACTGTCTGAATTTCAAACTTAAAAGAGAAACTTTCTCATAAATGTTAATAAAATAAAAAAATCACATTTACATGTGAAAGAAATTTCATGTGCCAAGTGTTCGTCTGAAGTGCTGAAGATAAATTCAGGGTGGTGTTTATTTAGTACATAGACTTATTGTCCATGCAACACAGAGCTGATAAGCACACAGTTTATGCTGTCTTGTAATCACATTGCTTATCATTATCTTGAACTGTTGCTGGTAGGAAATACAGAATGTATGATTTTATGTACAAGTGCCACTCTAATATGAATTTTCCAATTGCCTTTGCAGTACCATAACAGCTTGGGGGAAAGATCATGAAAAAGATGCTTTTGAACACATAGTAACACAGTTTTCTTCAGTGCCTGTATCTGTGGTTAGTGACAGCTACGACATTTACAACGCTTGTGAAAAAATATGGGGTGATGACCTAAGGCATATAATTGAAGCCCGAAGTCCAGAGGCACCGCTTATTATTAGACCAGATTCTGGGAATCCCCTTGACACTGTTTTAAAGGTAATCCTTTCTTGAAGTCATTTGTATACAAGATTGGGAGGGAAGTTATTTGTTTTGTAATGACTGGCTAGCAAACATGGAAACATGATGCTGAAACTTGATATGCATCATATATTTGATGCTGGATACTTTGGACTTATGAAAAATGTAAATGTTTAGTTCACCTCAGCATAGATATAGAAACTCTTTTGCAGTCTAAATAGTTTAGTATTTTTCATCAAACCCATTCTTGCATAATACATTCTTGCACTGTTACCAGTTTTGCTGATGCAATGATGTTGAAATGCTTCTATAAAGAGAAATTTTCATCACTTAATAACAAATACAACGGGAAACATTTGATTATTAATACATGTGGGTCAATAGAACTTCACTGGTTTGTGCTACAAATACAAGTTTAACGCTCTTCTCCCATTTCTAAGATGTGCATTTCAGTCACTGGCACACAAACTCCAAGTTGAAAAACGCTTCTTGCCTCATTGCTCTTTGGAGAGCATAATGATTGTTGCAGTTTCATAATAAAAGCTGTTGATACCTCTGAATTGGAGTAGCTGTCAACACTGTCCTAATAAGAAAGTAGGGGCAATTTTAGGTACATTGGTACTCTATCAAATTGGATCTATACAGCTTTAACACTTTTTTTTTTTCCTTTGGGACAAGTGATGTGTCACAAATAGGAACTGTGAATGACCTTTATCGGAGCTGATAAGAAAAGCTCCTAACTGAAGTGTTTCATTTTAAGTATTCATGGCTTACAAAATCACAGAAAACTGAAAGCCTCATCCATTGTCTTAAGAGAGGTCAAAAGAAGAGCAGAATCTTCAGTTGACACATTTAATAACAAAATTTCACAGCAAGCAAAGGGAGAAAGGAGGGAAGCATGATTCTAATTAGCTTTTGGGTACAAGTTCACAAAGACCATATGGTCTGTGACTGCTTTAAGGGCTTCCACCACAATGGCTGGCATGTTTTTTATTTGTGTGGGTAGATTTAGAGCATGATTATGTGGGTATATTTATGGATTTATTTTATTTTTTTAGAGAGAGAACGATTCAAGTGTGGAAACTGTATTTCTTTATTAGGATGGCAGGTTTTTATTTTCTTTTTGAACTGTCTTCTTTCTCTTTTCAATAGGTCTTGGAGATCTTGGGGAAGAAGTTTCCCATTACAGAAAATTCAAAAGGCTACAAGTTGTTGCCGCCATATCTCCGAGTTATTCAAGGGGATGGTGTGGATATCAACACGTTGCAAGAGGTAGGAGATCCTCTTCATGTGTCAGGGTGACACTGGCAATGTGGATATTTAATCTGGATTCTGCTATGACTAGTCAGGTGTTGCAGCAGAGGCTGCTGACCCCATCCCTGCCCTTCATTCCAGACACTGGCAGCGATATTATAATGTGTAAAACAAATTCATTAAAACTCCACCGGAAATTATTAAGATGCATAAAAAAATCCCTAAAAGGAATTTTCTAATCCCCCTGTTGTAACCCTTCTCTTTCCACCGTTTCTCCTTTTGTTTGCTTTCATCATGCTTGTCAAGTCTAATTGAGATCAAAATCTGGCTGTGTTTGGTCCTTTCATTGATGTCTGAGGCACACTGTGCATGATCACTGTGCTACAGCAATAGTAGTTAACTGGTTTGGCTCATTAGTTATGTACCATCTGAAGTGTGTTTGCTCTCAAATTTTGAAGATGTAGATTCGAAGGAGACTTTTTAAAAGCAAGGGTAAGGAAAGCGAGTTCATTGATTTGGCAGCTAGTGCAATAAGGATCACTGAAAAGCCAAAAAATACGTGTAACAGATTAGGCTGTCGTCTGAGTCAAAATTGCAATTTCACCAAGACAAAAATTGGTTATTTAGGAGATGCTGTGTGCTTGAAACTAGTCATAAATTCTCCACTATTGACTAGATGTAGATATTACGTAATACAATATGGTTACAAAGGTACAGACTGCAGATGACAAAGGGCATGTAGAAGGAAGAAGACTTGACTTTATCAGGTTTGTCCTTGATCGTTCTTCTCCAGCTGTATTAGAGTTCAAAACCAGAAATAAGTTGGATGAATTTAAGATTAATTTTACTTGAATTTATTGACCCTCGTCCTAGCATTCTAGACTGACATCCTTAAGTTCTTCTTAACAAAGCTGACTTTTACTGCTCCTCAAAATTAAGAGTAAGAGAGATACCAGGTTTGTTTTTCAGTAAGTCTGAAACTATTTATGTGTCTAGCATGGGCACATAATGTGAACCTCAATGACAGAACTCAGATTTGTCGCTTGGATCCTTAGAGAGCAGTTAATACTGAGATTGTAACCTGATATGCCAACTGTAGAGCAGTCATGCACTACAGTTTTCTTCTGCCTCCAACACACTTTAAAGTACATTTTGTTTTACTTTGTTTTTTCGGCCCATGGGGCTTTTTGAGAACATACAACTATGCTAGTGTGCTTGACAGAACACAAGCACGAGAGGGTAATAGCTGGAAAGAAAGTCTTATCATTAGATAGCAGGGGAAGACACTCTCTTTGTTAAAAAAAAAAACAAACAAAAACTGAAAACCACACAAAAGAAAACTTGTTCTCAACAATGGTTTCCCAAGACTGATGCTGGTGCTAGGCAAAGTATGTTGTGGTTGAGATGTTCATGAGTTGTCACAGGAAAGAAACTGGACCATTCTTTCTTGTAAGGAACTCGGGTTACTTTCTGTAGGTTATACTGGATGAAATTCAAGGATACTCATACAGCATTGATTCTAGTCAAAATATTAAAACTAGTGTTTAAAATATTTGCATCAGAGTGACAAATGCTCTGCTCTCCAGGTTCTAAATAGAGTAGGAAAATAATTGCTACAGCTATTGGGGGAGGATGAGAGACGCAAGCAGTTCAGGTGATCTGCCTGTTTACATATTTTCCTCATCAAGCTGCAATTGATTATGAGAGGTCTACTTGTAACATGTTGTAGAAGAGAGTAGAAGATCCGGTTCCACAAGACGTACAGAGCAGACATAACTCCCTGCTGCCTGGTGGCACCTTCTCATCTCTTCCTGACTCTGTAATTTTGCTGTGCCTCATGGCAGCTTTTGGTCATTGAACCGCTGGTCATTAAACTAATTTAGACCACACGTGTAGCAGCAGACTGACTCAGCCAAAAGTGGCCACTTTTGTGGTTTAGTGAACTAAATTGTCCCCAAAAGGGGGACTAGTACTTGCCAGCACTATACAGGAGAAAATAAACTGTTGTTTTGAGCTGGGAGAAATAGGCAGGAAGGAAGGAGACACTTCTCATTTGACAGCAGCAACTTACGTTGGAGCCAAGTGACCATGATCTTGAAACCTAATTTTAGTTGTGTTTACATTTCGTGGGTCTCTTCATCCTCTTGTGTTAGCAAAACCGAGGTTACCATGCTGACTTTCAGAAGGTTGGGTAATTGTTTACCATTTTAAAAAAAAACAAAAAACAAAGAAAAACAAATCCCCCCAAAACAACCCACCAAAACCAAACCAGCCCTGAAATATTAATTCTTTTCCTAAAGGAGTTTACATAAACAAAATGAATGTATTGTTGTGGCCATCTTTTTTCCCTCCCTCTTACAGCCTATGCAAGTCATTATTCTAATTACTCCACATCAATGTTAGATTCTAGACATGATTTATTGTTACAGATCAGAGGAAAGGTAATGGGTATAATAGGAAAATCTAGAATGGGTAATGACCAATTAGCTATCCAAAGTCTCACTTAGCTATCCAAAGTATGAAACAATATAGAAAACAACTCAGAGTATAAACTGGATTTTAAAATTCTTTGTTTTAATAGGGGATGCTGGTAGAACAGGTAAGGAAACTTTTCTGACTTTCTTTGCATTTTCACTTTTTAAAATCATTCCAATCTGCTAACTCCACAATATACTACACTTTCAAAGGATTTTCTTTGAACATTCAATTTCCAGATATCTTTAAATTTTTATACAAACAAAATCCTCTAATCTGGAGTCACAGTTGATGTGTTAATCATGCTCATAACGGTCAGAGGAAGCTGGTCAAAACCTTGACACCTGAATTGTTCTCCCTATATAGGTTTGAAAGTGTGAGACAAGAAATTCTTCTGTATTATTTCTCCCTTTGGGGGAAGCTCCATTTGTTTCAAATCTCCTCTTTCTTCCCTATTACTGCTGCTGTTTCCCATCTCTTCTCCATACCTAAGGAAGCTGTTACCTGGGTCTTTGCTGTAGGTCACTGGTACACTCAGAGCTGTCTTTCAGCTTAGTCTTGATTTCTCTTGACCCCTCACGAGGCAAAGATCAGTCTGAATAAGGAAATGCCCTTGAGAGAGAGGAAAGTGAGAAGCCAGATCTTCACCCAGGGTAAGCGAGGATTTGTGCCTATAGCATGAGTTGAACAAACCGTCTGTAAATGAGAGCACAAACATGAGTTGAAAGGGGGTTCACATTTCTTCTCATCCAGGGAAGAAGGTTAAGCAGCCATGGCCCAGCTATGCTGTACTTGCACTAACATCTGTTAACCTGCAAGTTAACCTGCAGTGGACATGAAGTCTAAGCGTCACATGCCTTGGTGTAGGATGTTGTTTATATAGGTAGTTCGTGCTACCTCTTGCAGGCATGTTCAAGCAAGTTCAGTGTCAGGCCTGAGCTATAAAACCGCATAATGAAAGGAGCAGAAGATACTGGCTCGGGTTTGGCCAGCAGTTCACATGACTTCAGGCTTGGTCAGTGTCTGGACAGAACTTGTTCAGAGTCCAGGTGGAGTTTACCTACATTTGCCTCTTCAAAAGACAGTGTAGATAAGAAAAATCTGTATCCAGGCCCAGTCAAGGGTTGTTTCTTATGGTACTATTGGGCATTATGCTTAATTAGAGGGTATACAAAATCCCTTTTTTTTCCATTTCTTTGTCATCTTCAGTTACTTAAGAGATGCTACAAGAAGTAATTAATTAATTTTAATCCTTTATCTTCCCTGAATACTCTTTTAACTGCTTCCAGGAGAACCTAATCACTTGAAAATAGAATTTTCATGTGCTTTTGCATGTGGTTACTAAAAGGATATGATGTCTACTGCTAAAATCCACAGGATTGTCACATATTTGATGGGGCGTTTGTTCAGGATACAAAGCTTCCAAAGGGTTCTCTTAAGTGGAAGTCATGATGTTAGAGCTTGAGATTCATTTTGCTTGACTTCTTGAGTGAGGCTGAGTAAACTAGTACCATTGGAATGATTTAAACTCACTGAGAAGATCTCAGCTGGGGAGAAATATCTGGTAAAAACATAGTGAGAAGGTGTTCAGGGCGTGCCCTCAAAAGGTTATGACTCTGCTGTTGATGGGCCTCTGCCAGGCATTCAGTCTGAGAGTAACTGTGAAGACAGTCTACATGTGACTTAGTGGACAAACAAAACGCTAGTATGCTCTTTTGTTTACACTACCAGTTTGCCACAGTCTGAAGTTGGAATTGCCTTCTTTTTTTTTTTATAGTCCTTAGCTGTGCCTTTAAAAAAAGCAGCTTGACATCAGTAGCTTGTGAAACAGTCCTGTTCAGTGTTACTCTGGCATTTCTTGGTGCAGGAGGCTGAGACTGCACAAAATATTACCAGATTTCTAATGACACTGCTTTTTGGAACTCTGCACTGTTCCCTATAGATTATGCCCTTCCATTCTCTTTCACACCTTCCTTTTTTCTGGGTAGATGGTATACTGCTATCTCACTCACTCTGGTTTTCTCACCTGCTTTTGTTACTATGGTTAGGAGAAGAGAGTGTTTGAACTCTGTATTGGGACTGTAACCATAATTTCAGGCTGCCATAAAGGTAACAGATGAGGAAAATAAATCTTGGCCATTTATGAGTATGACTAAACACGCACCCGGTACTCCAGGCTGGAGGATGTCATGTTTGTCTGGATAGAATGAGGGTAAGGGGAAATGATAGAGTAATTTTTACCCTGACTTTTGTTTGCAGTGCAGTTCACATTGATCTGTACCTGCCTGAGAAGCAAACTTAGAGCAGCTTGATATGTTTTCATTTCCCATGTTCGAAATTGCTAATCTAATTCCAGACAATGTGTCTTCAAGAGAACTGCTCTGTACAAGTCATTGGTCAGAGTGGGTAATAACTTTCTGGAGCTGATGAGCAAGATGACTGTGCTGTTTCAGGATACATGCTCTGCTTTGAGGTCTTCCCACAATTCTGAGAAATTGGAAGACTCTGAAGTACTCTCATGAAGCCTTTTATTTTCTTTAGAGCTCTCTTTCTCTGGGCATTGTATTACCGTGCCACTCTAGTTTGGGAAGTATATGTGCTGGCATGATAATAGTGTTACAGCAAAAGCTTTCTGTAATTATGCCATGCTGAAACTAAATAAAAATGCAAACAGTATGCCAAGTATTGACCGAATTATTACATACATCTCCTGGAAACTGAATGTTAGTTGGCTTAATTGTCTGTAAAAGCATCTTGTTTAAGTAGTATAATATTTTTATGGAAAAATGGCGTGGCCTAAAAGTATGCTCCATCATGATTTTCTTTTTCTTATTAGATTGTGGAGGGAATGAAGAAGAATAAATGGAGTATCGAGAATATTGCCTTTGGATCTGGTGGAGCTTTGTTGCAGAAACTAACGAGAGATCTCTTAAACTGTTCCTTCAAATGTAGTTACGTGGTGACCAACGGTCTTGGGGTATGTCTTTGCACAACTTCTCCCATTATGCTTTCAACTGAGGCCTCCCCACCTGAAAACCTGTTAGACATTTCCTGTTACATTACCACCATCTGCATTAAGATACACAAGTCCCACAAAGCCCTTTCTGTTTAAAAAAATACTCTTTTCATTTTAGGTAAATGTCTTCAAGGATCCCGTGGCCGATCCCAACAAAAGGTCAAAAAAAGGACGGCTGTCGTTGCATAGGACACCTACTGGGGAGTATGTGACACTTGAAGAAGGCAAGGGGGATCTTGAAGAGTATGGACAGGTATGAATTTTTAGAAACGTATTACATAATTCTTCATGCAAAAATAGACTGAGAAAAGGCAGGTTATAACTTAAGAATTTATTTCTGTTTGTCTTTCTGTTCAACTCCCATCTTATTACCTCAAAAGTGTCCCCAGTGCCAAATTCAGTAACCAGCAGAATGTTAGAATGCCAGTAGAATATTCATGCTTTAAAATTAGAGATCTTTATCTTTTGTTTGTCTTCAGAAACAAGAGAACATTGCTGCTGTTTCCCCAAAATTGATGTCTCAATGTTGCAGAATATATGCTGGCCAAATATTTTTGTTTGGGCTATATTGCACAGTTTGAGTAGTTGAAGGTGAAAGAGGGACAGATTGTAACTAAAATTTGTTTCTACTTCCCCATTGAGACTTTTTAAATAGTTCCTGCAGGGGTTAGTGCTCTGTGCAGAGAGTAGTTTCCCAGTTTTCAAACTTGTAGATTTAAACCAGAAATTCAGTTTCCCTGTGACTTCTTAACAATTGCAAAATGAAATGCTATTTCAGTGAAATAAACACAAACTTTATGCTAATCTCAGGCTTTTGAGTTGATATCTCTTGCCTTTTCAGCGTGCAACATTGAAATGTTTAACTGCATGTTAACTCTCTTCCCAAATTAAAAGGACTGAAAATAAATTGTCAAGTTACACTTTGGCTTTTAGAAGCTGGAAGTTTCTAGAGTTCTCTGGTATACAGAAGCCTGTTTCTGTGCTACTAGGCACACTGTTTTATGTAACAGTAAGGATAAAACTGAGATCTCTGAGAAATTTGAAGATGAAAAAAAACTAAGTTATACACGCTGTAGATATCGTGCTCTGGATGCAAAGATCTAAGAAAAAAGAGTTTCAATGTACATATGTTTGTGATGAACAGTCAGAGAGAGAGAGACTGGGCCAGGGTGGGAGGGGGAAGGACCTCATGGTGAGAAATCTCTTCAACACACACCATGAGACTTTGGCTCTGAGATGAGGCAATATATAGTCCCTTCATTTTTGACAGGTGAAATCCTTCATTAAAATTTTTTTGGCCTGGGGGTATTACAGAGGGTAATTTGTGTGGTACAGGTTCTGGGGCTCCCTGGGAACGACAGGGAAATGTCCTCTTTTGTGGGCCCATTTCCCTAAAGCTCCAGGTCCTTGCAGTAGGTCACCAAGCACAGGGGCTGCTCAGTGTTGCTGTTGTGCTGACTTCTGGCTGCCACACTGTGCTTATTGCCCTCCCAGTGTGCAGTTTTACAGAGTATATATGAGCAAAGGGCACTGGGAAGGAAGGTATCTTATTCCTTTTTTTTTTGTTTTTCTGGTGGGGAAAAAGATTTCATTTAATATAAAATTGTAAAAAATCAGTTTGTATTTTATTGGTTGAGTGTCATCTTTCTTACAAACTACTCTAGCAAGGTATATTTAGTGTATTTCGACTTTGGCCAGGTGTAGATATCTCAATCAAGGCACTACCCAGCATAAAGCTGCTGTCTGTGCACAGGATGGCCCAAGTCCTTTTTTCCGACTAACCATTAGTGAAAAATATCAGAAGAAGCTGTAAAGATTGAATATTTTGATAGTTCAAGCTCTAGTCTTACCAGCCTTGATTTGTGTACTCACTTTCGAGTTTGTGTAACTTGTGTTGTTTGGTCATTTGCCAAATTGCTCTTGCTAAAACGATGGTATTTCTTGCAGGACCTCCTTCACACTGTATTTAAGAATGGAAAGGTAACAAAGTCATATTCATTTGATGAAGTAAGACAAAATGCCAGGCTGAAGAACAGTGAATTACAAACAGCGTCTCACTAAGTTCCATTCCATGTCTGTGTATGTGTGTGTGTAACAAGTTCGTACTGCATACCTACTGGTTTATTGTACAGGTTTGTGTGTTTGTGTTTTATGACATTGTAGCCAAATTATTTGTTGGTTTATGGACATACTGCCCTATCTTTTGCCAGTGTTTAGAAGATGAAATCAGGAAACGGTACTTACATTGTAAAACATATTTAATGCTAAAGTGTGCTTTTTAGGGCCCTTTGCCAGTAGTGATTCAATCTGGTATTGATCTTTTCACAAATGAGACAGAGCTGAGAAACTTTTTTATATATAACAGAATATCACAAAATGGATTTACATAAAATTATCATGATTGCTTTATGTTTATATTTAACTTGTATTTTTGTACAAACAAGATTGTGTAAAATATATTTAAAGTTTCAATAATTAAGTCTTTCCAACTTTTCATGATTTTTATGAGCACAGACTTTCAAGAAAATATTTAGTGGGGGGGAAAATCCATTGCCTTTTGTCCATTAATCAGCAAATAAAACATGGCCTTAAAGTTTGTTGTGACATTGTTCCATTCAACAACTAAATCAGGACTCATATCTCCTTAAGATCCCATAGAGTTGCTGACCTCACCATTTCTTGTAGTTGTCTGTATTAGTAAATCTGCATTAAACGAAATTACTGTTCTTACTAGAAGGTTTAGGTACTACAGATCTTGCTGGCACAGTAAGGTCTGTAAGTGAAATGCCAAATTTGAAAGGATTCTCTACTGCAACTTAACTTGCCAAGTCTATCCCACTTGGTATATGCACCTCAATATTTTAAGAGTAAAGTTTTTATGAGATCTCCTCTTCCAATATAGAATATATGTGTAAAATACGGAAATATGGAAGCGGTGTATTTTAAAGTAATTACACTTCTGGGTTTATTTTTCATATACTGTAAGTGACATGACTTTAAAGCAAAATACTGGACTGGGTAGTGCACTTTTTTACTTTTTTGTATTTTTTTCATTGATTTGCCTTTTGTCAGACTGGATGTTAAATTGTAAAAATGTTTAACTATTTTTGTTAACAACTTTAATAAAAGTCTATGCTAGCCAAACTCCTACATGAATGGCAGACCTGTTTCCCCTTCTCGCCCCATCTCTTTGGGGCGAGGAGGGGCTTTTATCATGCAGACGGTAGCTGTAAAACAATGTGTTTGAGGGATAGTTTTGAACTGTCTGCACTTGATTGTATTTGCTCTCTGCATATGCCTGATATGAGTATCTGCTGGAAGAAAAACCTGTTGAGGATTTTATTTGAGAAGCTATGTAGTAACCTCTGAAATGTTTGATAGTACTGTAGGATGGCTCTCACTAGAAAAGTACCTCTCTTACTTCAAAACAAAAAACTACAGCAAAAGCAAACAGCTCCTGTTATGCTGGTGATCAGCTATCAGCCAATGGCTTAATACGCTGATGTAATTAACGCTTCTAATTAGCAAACAATGTTACTGAAAAACATTAGGGGTCCTCTAAAATAGTTTAAACCTACAAAATTTTATAAAATGTGCTTTTAGAGGAAGATTGCAAAGCCATACTTCATTATTCTTATTCTCTCACCAAAAAGGGCCGCATCAAAGCATACATAGTATTTCTAGGGTTTGTGGTTAAGATGTTTATGCCCAGTCCCAATAGTTCTTGTTAAGAAAAACCTGTTTCTCACTTGTAGTGTATGTAATTATACATTTAAGTGATGTATTGTTTCAAAAATAGTGTTTTAGTAAAACTCTAAATGCTGACCTTTCACACTGAGGAACTGCCTTCCCTTTGCTATGAATTATATAGTTTGGTTTTGGCCAGGAAAGATTTTGAATCTGGACCTAGGATCAGTAGCAGGTATTTCACTCTAGGATCAGTAGCAGGTAAATAGTACAGAGCCTATTTCACTCCTCCACATGTGTACTAGGGAATTTTATGATGTATGGTTTAAAAAACAATAAAGTAAATGCTGCTTTCATTCTGTACCAATAAAAATTTTGATAACTATTGACTACCCATAACTGATATTTTTGTACTTGAGAACTGAGGATATACTGTGGAAGCACTGTTTTCTTGTGTACTATGAAATACATTAGTAATTGTTCAGTATTGTCTAAAACGTTCAGCTTATTAGTTGGAAACTCAAAGCAAATTCTCTACTTGCGCATGTCACTTTCAGAAAGTTGTAACGTCACTCATTTTATTAAATGTTAATATCTCTCTAAGAGAAAAAAGAAAAAAAAAAGAAAAACACCTGGTGCTATTCAGACTTGAATACTTGTCTCTGTGTTTGGCGGTTTGACATTCTGGGCATCAAGGAGTTGACAGAAATTACTGCAGTGCTTGAACCATACAATATCCTAATTCTTCCACATGAAAGCAAACAGCATGTTTGTTTGCTTTAAATTACTAGATTTGTAGTCATTGATATATTTTAATTATCCCCATTTCATAATATAATACAGTATTTGTATTTAAAAATAGGAATTGGGAATTTTGTGTTTAATACTCTGATTTGTAACCATATTTAGCATAAGAAATGGATTTTGTAATACTATTTTTTTCTTCAGCTGCATGATTATAAAAAGATGCTTTTTTGGTACTTTGAAAGATCTGAGGAGAGAACAGAAGAATACTTAACTGTTTGGTTTGCCAAAATCAAATCAAAGCTTAAACAGTTCTTTTCTTATAGGTTTTTACATTCCTTCTTGTTTAGGGAAAAATAAATATTCCTCACTTAAATCCTCTGTTAAAGTAAGTTTAATGTACTTGGCATCAAATACCAGTATGTAATACTCATGGAAATAAAGTTTAGTTCTGGCAGTGAAAATAACAGCCATCTGACTGTGTCTTAAAGTTGTGATGTTGGGCATCAGATGTCATTCCTGTGCTCTTTGTTGCCAAACACAGACCAGAGCAGAGCTGTGCTGTCACTGCAGCCCTCTGAGGAGAGCTGCTCTGCAAAGTGGTTGAATTTACAACAATCAGCTCAGTTCTAGAGAAGAGAAGGGAAACTGGGCACTGCCTTTTTTTTTTTTTTTTTTTTTTTTTTTTTTTTTTTGGAGTGAGCACATCTGTGCTTCAGCGTCTTGTATGTGCTTAAAACTGAAGCACTTGTAATTGAATTTGATGTAAGGAATTATCTTCTATATTTGACATAATCCTTTCTCAGATAAAGAAGATACATTGTTTAAACTTTACCTCTCAAGTCACTAAAAACGCTTGTTTAAAGGCAAATGAACCATCAGTGCAGCCTTCAGTTCATTTTAGTGTCTGTGAAAAATAACGTCAGCTCTTCGGCAGAGAGAACATCTCATGTCCCTTTGGATGGGATTTTCATAATTAGAAGAAGTCACACTTTTAACTCCTGCATGACTCTAAATTGCAGCAAGTACCTTACAGACACAGACACGTCAGTATGGGTGTATAAGGCACCTTCTGTCATTTATTGTCTGTTATTTATCATCATTTGTTGCTGGTCCCTTCAGCTCATGCTGTACTGTAGAAAGGTGCCCTTGCAGCCTTTTAGCACTTGCATTTAAAGCCTGTTATATTATCTACAGGGAACATGCACAGCCCAAGCTTCAGGCAGGCTCCTTCTCTTCCTTTCCGTGCTGGTAAAACCCACCAGCTACAACACTCCAGATTTTCTCACTTTAGTCACCCTTTGTGCAAAAGTAATTACCAGTGTGAGCGTGCAGTGGTGGCTACCAGGTCACTGCAAGGAGTTACCAGGGAAATTCCAGGCCTCAGACGTTGCAGAAGGCAAGGGACTCAGGGGAAGAGATTTATGTCCTCCAATTCCACTGTAAAAATTAAAATAGTGGCTGTGCTGAGCTGCTCAAGGCAGGGACTGTGAGGGTGCATTTGAAAAATGGTTAATTGCATCTCTACCTGGTAATGCTGGGATTTCTTTGTCCATGAGAGCCCCTTCAGGGTTCTGTAGCTGCAGATCTTTGTCAAATCTGCAAACACCTGAGTGAAAGGTCATCCTCTTGTCTTAAACCTGGTGGATAGGGGCCTTATGTGGAGAGCTGCGTGCCTTCTAAATAACCAGATGATCAGAAATAAGGAAATACTGAGATTAAAGATGCTTTGTAAAGTCAGGGTGACAGAAATCACAGTTGTTAACCATGGATGTTACATTCTTTGGGGCTTTTTTCCTGTTTTACTAGCAGCACAGCTGACTTTGTTGATGATTTTAAGACACCTTCACAGGTATTTAAAGATATTTGCTTTTAATTCATGGTAAGGGATGAAATGTACTTAGCGCTAGAGCATTTCCGAAAAGTATTTTTCTGTGGCACAGTATTTTGTTGAAGGATACCCTGATGCCTGCTATAACATAATCCAGAGCAATTCAGAGGCTATGGGAGGGTAGTCAGCAAGATTCTTCCACAGTAACATATTTTTTTCCATATAATTTCCTTACTAATCTTCGTCTGAGGACTCCTAACTGCTTTTTGAACACGATCTGTAGAACTTTCAATTTAGGGTGAGTTTTTCTGGAATCAGAATGGCAGTCCTCTCTCCTGCTCCTGGCTGGAGTAGAGAAGTCTCTTAAGGATGGCTCTTAAGGAGCCATCATGCCTCCAGCAAGGTTTTTACTTCCCTCTTATAAATCTCACTAGAAGAGTAAGTTTATTGTTTGTTTATCTTCAAGCCAAAAACCCAGTAAATTTGGGTTCTGTAACTCTTTTTGCCCCCCAGCAATTCAGTTTATATATAAATTTAACCAGGCTATTTCACAGATTTACTAGATAAATTTGCACAAGCATACTCTATTTTATTAATATATGTAACTATTTACACTTTCTAGTGTTTTATTGGTTAATGTTGAGATCTTTGAGATCTGAGGATCTGATTCTTGCTAATTGTCCCAATGCTTGTGCGAGTAAGCATATTGTATATAGCCATGTAATTATAAATTGTTGATAATTACTTCAGAATTTTTTATTGTCACGGTACTTAAGAAATTCAAGTGGATATATAAAGGATGTGTGGAAGGATCTGAGGGCTGGACATTTTTACTTCTTTGTCTTTTTTTTAGGTTATTAGTGTAGCTATTTAAAGCTTTCATGTCAGCTTGTTTATACGAAAGGAGATAAGGAAACTTGTTTTATAATGGCTGAGTATTCATATCGCCAGAATATTAAAAAAGTAATGCACGTCAGACAAACTGCTTGGACTCTAAACCTTACGTCTTCTAAGGTAGAGGGAAGAACTTCAGTCTCAAACTTCCTTCCCTTTCCTACAACTGGGAGAAGAAAAAAACTGTTTGCTCGGAGCGTTTGGGATGTGCTTTCCTCGGCTTTCTGGCTGTAAAGAACAAGGCTGGTGTACTCTTCCCTTTCAAGGAATTTTTCCCTATTCCAAAAGATGCTACCCTATTTTAAGCATAAGGAATTGCGGTTCGTTGGTGGATGTGTCAGAAGGATGACATACCCCAGCAATTTAATAGGATAATCTCTGGGTGAAATGGCTTTGGGTAGAGATACGTCTGTAAGTCATAGAAAGGTCAGAGCATGACAACTAATCTCCCTCTGGTGGGGGTGCCTCTCTGCCATTTCTGTCTCGGCTGAGCAGGTTCAAGTCTATCCTATAATCTGCTGTGAAAACGTTGAATCTGTTCAACCAAAACAGAGTTGCCGAGTCCCCATGATAACAAAGCTTGTGGTCTGTTACTGTGCCCCAGTCTAACCTTAATCCATTTTTCAAGGCTTGTAGCTTGTAGCTACTTGTTAAACCAAATACCAGTGACAAACTTCATTAAAGCTCCTGTTCTTCCCACACACTGTGGGTTTTGCAGTCTCACCTCCAGCACTGCTGCTTGAAGACCATTATTTGTTTTTATTGCTACTGTAAATCTCCAGAAGACCAAAAGAAAGATTTCACCTCTGTACAAGGTTTTGCAATCTTTACACCTTCTGACAAAAGCGAATAGATTTGTGCACTAAAACCAAATGAGAAAGGTAACCCTTTGCTGCCTTTTGTGTCCTGACCTGTGACCATGAAAATGTTAATAGACGTGAGAATCTGGCAAAAATAAGAATTTGTTCTCTTGAAAACTGGTTTCCTTGTAAAAGCCCTATAAAGAAAGATACACTTAGAACCTTTACAGTAACTGGTGAAACACTGCTGAATTCTCAAGCACTTCAGCTTGTTTTCTGCAGGTGCTTCTTGACTGACCAGGCTCACCCAGGTTCCAGTGGGTCACTCAGGTCATCCCATCAGTCAGAAGCTGCACTGGCATACAAAGTACCAGGACAAAGTTCTCAAGATAAAGACACAGAGACTACAATGCTGGGTCTGGTGTGTGCTGGGCAAGTCCCACACTGCTGGAAATACCCTGTCCAGCTGCCATCCTGGTCCCCGAAGGAAAAAATGCATTTTTGGTGGGTTTGATGAGCCTGATTCAACTCCAGCTCTGCTTATAGCTGTGGAGATTATTCTCACGGCTCTTTTGTTGTAGGAAGGCACCTATGTGATTAATCCCTGGTCTGTCTTTCACAGCTCATACTGGATTAGGCAAGACCTGGGAAGAGTTTTGGTAGTTTCTTCTCTGTTACAATGGAGTGCTGCCCAAAAAGACAAGAGCACATATGGTTATTGAATATGTGGTGTGCTGTAAACCACCATGAGAGGAGGAGTGACTTTGCGGGTTTTGGTATGACTGTAAATAATAATTCCTTACCAAGTCAATTGATTAGACACAAGTGCTGTGGGATGGTTGTTACAACACCTCAGCAAAGACAAGGCTGTCGAGCTGCGTGTCAGCTAAGGCTGCCTCTGGTTCTTTTACAACTGACTTTTTTTATCCACTACTCTCTTAAAACACATGGAATTTGGGAAGTACCTCTACAATCAAGCAGTCATGTGTAATTTTCCTACAGTGGAGTAAAGCTCTGTGTTACAGTCTCTATTCTTGACTACCATTTGAATCGCCTGGGTTTGGTTTTGTTTGGTTGGTTTTAGTGCTATTGAGCTTGAGACAGACATTTTTATGAAGCTATTTTTTATAACCCCAGGATTTTCTATTTAAGAGGTAGTAGATGAATCATAACATGTCACTTCATGCAAGGTTAGGATTATTTTCTCCTCTACACATCAGTTTATGCTGAATTTAATCTACTATTTTAATTTGCAGTCACTGTGTTTCATAAGGTCCTTTTGCAATTCTTCACAATCAGCTCCCACCTTTATTACTCTGCGTAACTCAGCGCCTCCAGCAAGCTGTCACCTACTTACCCATCCTTCTCTATGTTGTTTAACAACATGTTAAGCAGCACGAGCTCCAGCACAGATCACTGAGTTTCACACTCACTGTGAAAACTGAGTAATTTTCCTACTATTTTCTATCCTTTGATCAAAGTTGTATCCATGTAAGGACTTCCCCTCATGTCTCAAAACTTCTTGCTTCCTCCAAGACTTGATTAGAAACCTTGTTGAATGCCTTTTTGAAATTAAAATAGGTTGTATTAGAAGGGTCTCCCTTATCCACACACCTGTTGCTTCTTTCAAAGGACTTCAAAAAAGTAACTTTCTCTTGTACTTATATCAATCAGAATCTTCCTCAGGAGCTTAAATTCATTCTTTCCACTGTAATTTCTTCCTTGATCTTACTGTGCTTTTGTCCACAAGATCAAAGGTCTTTTGAAAATTTGGAAAATCTGACTCCAGACAACTCAGGGAATTTGTGAAATGGATTTTTTCTCATGCTGTCTTTGTCATCTTGCAGTACAGTGTTTGGTGGTGAATGGCATAATGCTGACAAGATTCTGCAGTGGAGTACCTTGGGATAAGAAAAACAGTGAGCTATTAGAACAAATCTGTTCTTCAGGTTTGAATCAAAGAGGAACAGTTACCAAGTGACAGACCACCTTGTGGGAGGCTTGTCACCTGGTGATGCTTCTCAGGGACTTGCATGAACAGGGACTGTGGACTAGAGGCAGAGATAACCTAGTTTGCACAATGCTCATCCTTGGACTCCAAAAACATTCTTCTGTTCAACAAGGGACATGTCTCATGACTTAAAAAGATGGATGTTATAAACCTGGTCACCTCTGTACTTGAAACAAGGGTATATTGAAACCAGGAGTTTCAGGACAGCTGCCTCTGTCACGTTTGCTGGGCATCAATTGAGCACTGGCCATTGGAATTTTACATATACCGACTGTACAGGGATCACATGCAAGTAAGTATATGTACATATATACGGTTTGCACGCAGGAAATGTTCATTAATACTAAGGACATTCTAATAGTGATTGTTCATGCACTGTGAGCTTTCCTAAACTCTATGTGTAGGGATCCTCGCTCTGTTTCTTCCTGATAACTTCATTTTATACATGAAAGGGTTGTGTAAGCAGCCTTTTCAGCTACTGCCTGGCTGGTGACTTATGCTGAAATGATCATCTATGATTACTCCTAAATCTGTCTCTGAATTACTGCTTGCCAAGAGAGTCTACGTGTCTGTATCTGTTGTTGTGTAAGTTGGTATTTAGCTACCTGCCAGTGGATGTCATGGGACTGTGATCAGGCAAGTCAGGTTTGCGTAACAATAACCTGTCTTTGTCCCTCTTTATTATTCCTCAATTTACATGTCTTCCACAGACTTTATCAACAGAAGTTTTATGTCATTGTCTAGGTCACTGATGAACAAATTGTGGCAACAAGACCTCAGTCCTTTGGCACCACTGCTAAATATGATCTTGCTCATTGGTGAATCCCAGTGATCAATATTTTGAGATCAGTGAAAGAACTAGTTTTTAATTCACATAGTTAGTTACCTGAAAATTACATGTTGCTTGAGTTTTTAAAACCAAACATAGTGTTGCCCTAATGCCTTCGAGTAATTAAAATTATGTTATGATGGTTTTCTTTATTCAACAGACCTGGAAAAGTAAAATAACGAAAGAAAAAGACAACAGCCCTGTTTCATTCTCTTTGTTACTACCAGCCAGCAAACTGCTCTGGAATGGAAGGTTAAGGACAATCTCCTTCTCCAGCTGGGATCTCCTTCTCCCTTTAGCTTTGAGCAGGACCTGCTGCTGGCCAAATCCTGGTTTCTCCTGCAATTCCTAATGATGAAAACAAATGTCATTAGGTAAGGAATTTGTTGGGAATATTTGGCTGGAGAAAACACAGTCCCAGAGGAGACGTGAGATATGTGCATTAGCTGGGAAAAGTCACAGGAGAAGTGGGGACCATTACCCTAGGGACTGTCCTGCCTGGCACAGCTCAGAACTGGCAGTTCACCCATCCCTGCTCCAGCAACATTCAAAGTTTCTGAAATGAACATAAATGTAGGGGGGAAGTCACCACAAAACCATGATCAATGATGATAAGTAGGAAAAGACAATAAAAAAACAACACTTTTAAGGGAGAGCACGCCTTCTTAAGAGACATGTGGTCCAGCACAAGCCAGTGATACAATTCTCCAGTGGGAAGGACAGCTAGTCTCCAGCCCCTGTTCTGCCAGTGGTAATCATACACACAGGAAGGTCCGGGCGGTTTTCTGTCAGCACTGATTTCCTGAAGACACGTGATCACAGAAGAATAAGTCTGGGGTCTGCTTGCCTTTCAAGGAAAGCCATTGATGCTATTATCCAAGCTTAAGAATTTTGTTTGAAGGGGATGCAGGGTTCTGGGGTGTTGGGATCCTGTGGGCACAAGCTTGGGATAGCCACTGTCAGTAACAGGACTACCAGCAGACAAGGGGTTGTGCTGCCTCTGAGCCATGCTGGTCTTTCCTACAGAACAGGTCTGCACAGGGGTCTGGAGAAGAAAGTCACAGCCTCTCCCAAGCCTTCAGGTGCCAGCCAGGTAACTGCAGAGAGAGCAGGTCTGTGAAGGGAGGAGCTCAAAGACTGAACTGCTTTTAGCCAGGACCCGACAACCCACAGTGGCTCAGCAAACCTCTCTGGGAGAGGAGCCTGTGCATGTTTAGAGCAGCTCAAATGTAAATGTGTGCTGTATTTTGGGATTACCTATAGTGCATCAGAGATAATGCACCATAATATACTTCCCAGAGCCTGTCCTGGATGCCTCCCTGGGTTTCTCCAGCCCTGCTTGCTCACTCAGAGACAGGAGGGTTCATTTTCTGCAGAAGTACTCACACACCCACTGCAGCCTCCACACGTAGTTCCCTGTGGCCCGTGAGATCCCCACGGGGTAACGGGGCTCTGCCTGGGGTGGTGTCCACCTGTACAGGACAGCCGCTGAAATGCAGCACGATCTCATTCCTTCTCCTCTACTCTCAGGTGGAGCTGCCACAATGTTCTCACAGCCTCCAGGGCCGGTGGACCTGGGCAGCAGCTTCCAAATCTGGGGCCAGAGAGGCCACTATGTTGTCAGTGTCTCCAGACTAAACATATGGCCGATGGCAGGATGAAATTTAAACTTCTGAGTTAGGCAGAACCCAGGTCTGGATCAGAGATTAATGTGAAGAAGGTGGGAAATAACTGAGGTCAGCAAACCAACCAAGGGTGAAGAGGAAATTCTCCTCAAATTCCCAGCATATACCATGGAAAAAAGAAAAGGCTGTGAAGTACATTTTCGTCTTTCACATTGCTCCCATTCAGTCCAGTGGAAGCAGGGATGGGAAAGCACCACTGGAAGTGCAAGGGGCTTCCCAGCAGGCCAAGCTGACCGTAGAGGTTCATTTATGTTTCAGAACTGAGTCCCAGATCAGCATAGCTGCAAGCTTGGAAGAGCTAAGTTGTACAGACCAAGGGAGTCTGTAGGCATCCAGCTGCTCTGAGAATGAGAGATCCCTCTGTCTGCATCTAGGAAAAGCCAGAGGGACAAATACTGCTGTGTGCATCCTCTTAAGCTTTCCTGTATAGGTTTCACTGGTGACCTTTCAGCTTCTAAAATGATGGCTGTAACTTAGTAAAAAGCACTTTGACTTTACTATCATACCTGTTCGAGTGGAGGTGGCAGGGGGAGAGGAAATGAACTGGAGCTGGCTGAGCACACTTTGAGCGCAGTGCTCCCCTAGAGATGCCAAGCTGCAGCCAGCAGCATGGCCAGGCTGTCCCAGGCCCTGCAGCAAATCCTCTCCATTAGCAGTTGCTGCCCAAATGCTGCTCTCAGGAGGGGCCTCTCTGTCCCTGCAGCCCAACAGCCCCTGGACCAACTCCATGCACAGATCCAGGTAAGTCCAAAAGGTGAGTGAGCAGCCTCAGAGCGAAACTACATCAGTTCTTCAGGCAGGGTCAGGCTTCTGGTCAAAACTACTGCGCATTCCTTGTGTCTGTGTAGGGTTTGTTTCCCTTTGGGACACCGACAGGGCGTGAGGTTTTTCTCTCCTGTAGGTGCAGACTGGGCACAGGACAGGGCACCTCTGGGTAATGGGCAGGTGTGGCAGAGACTGTGGCCCATGGGAGATGTGCTGCGCTCCTACCTCATTCGTTGGCACTTCCTTCTGAATAAGATCCTCTCCAGCAGGCTCAGTGTCAGCTTGGTGCTGGTCAGGAAAGGGCAGTAGGCAACACCAGAAAGGAAAAATTATTTTGAAACTGGAAGAATCCAGGGTTCTGTGATGTCTTTCTCTGCTGGGTGAATAACACACCATGCAGCCACAGTATTTGTAAGTAGACTCTTCTCTATATTTTTAGCAACTGATCTATGAGATCATTTTACTATTTTCAGTTGTTTGTGACTTGGGACGTTTTTGCTGGGAACATGCTGAGTGGGAAGGAGTACATACTCTGAGGTTCCAGTGAGGGGCTGAGCAGACCCTACATACCCAGTAAATGATACTCATTTTCTAAGCAGCTTGCCTCCCCAGAGCATCATCAGTCCAGGGTATCTACAGCAGTTTGGGAAATGCCCTCCAGTGTTCTTCCAAGATACAGGAGAATAGGCATGTACCCCAGAAAAATCCAGGCACTCTCCATTAAACTGACCGATCACTTTCATAAGCAGGCAGTTGGTCTGTCAGCCTGGATGGCATCTCCCATGCCCCATTCACAAGCAAACAGCATATTGCTTAAAGCAGGACACACAATTCTCAGTGGTTTCAGTTCAAAGGGTCTCACAGCACATGACACATATATTTTATATGTCCTACACTGTTCCCAGTGTTCACATAGTGAACAGGCTACAAACACCTTGCGTCTGGCAGCTGGGCACCATTAGCAGCCCCTGCCCTCAAAAGGGGCAACTTGATGATCTTCCTCTTGCCTGTTCCTCCCCTGCCTGCCCTGTGGCATTAGTGCCTTACAGCATCTCTTGTCTCAAAGTAAAAAGAGACCCTGACCCTGAGTGCTGCTGTTCATTCATAAATTAATAAGGAGGTAATAATTAATTGACTGAGAGATAAGCCACTGCTATAATTGTACAACAAGCCTGCAGGATTCCCCCAACATCACCCACGCTGTGCTGAAACTGTGGATTCCTTCATCTCTGCCAGAACTTTAACATGCATTAAACAAAGACAGCCTCTTGCCACCAGGGAAAGGCTCAGAAAAGAGGAGTTACTGGGGTTGCCTGTACGTGGTGTGGCCCGAGCAGTGCAGGAGCTGGAATGCAGGGCTGTGGGCCACAGCTTGACACACTCCTGCCTGGCACCTTAGACACAGCCTTAGCCCTGTGCTCCACCTCACACATTTGTTTCACACTGTAGATGTGATTTCTTGGTGGCAGCATGCTCCTGGCGCCGCATCCCACCAGCCTGAGTCCTCTGCACCATCTCTTTTCTTCCCAGGAGGAAACTTGTGGATGTGCACCAGCCACTCCCAGCCTCTCTGACGGGATAAATAATCTCCCACAGCAAAGGGCATTACAACGAGGACCTTAATCTCCTTCCCTGGCAAACTTGCACCACAGCAGCCACCTTCCAACAGTCCCTGCAGCAATTGCCAGCTGGGTGCCAGCAGCACCAGTGTCCTCTCTGCTGCGTCCCCCACAGCCGGGCCAGTGTCTCACAGCCAGACACTGGCATGTGGCTCACACCCCAGTCCTGCTGACCTTTAAGACCTTGGCAGGGCAGCAGGCTTTCCAGCCAGGATGGAATTCTGGCTCTGGAAAACCAAGGGTAAGTTTGGGGCCACAAGTGCTTGATTTTGTCTGAGCACAAGCCCCCAGTTCAAGATAATTTTTAGATTTTTGCATGTTTGAGAGCTTTGGCAGGTCTTCCATGAGTGAGGCCCTCAGAGCCACAGGACACTGGAGACCCTCACAGCCTGACGGTCATGGCTGCCATCTGCGAGCCAGTGAGAAACAGATGTCTCAGCCTTGGAACTTCAGTGTTTCCACGGCTCCAGGTTCACCAGCTCAGCCACAGAAGTTTTAAGCAACTTTATTACATTTTCTCTAGTGCTTATAGAAGTATGAAATGGCAATTTTAGTACTAAAAAGAGGCTGTTTATCCGTTTTTATTTCCTTTTGAGTTAGAAGAGTGAAAAAAAAAAACAAACTTGCTTTCTCCAAGAAAACAAACTGACCTTTGAGTGTTATGAAAGCCTTTATACAATAATTTGGGCAAAGAGAACTGGAATTTCTTCTGTGAAGCATTTTTTTCCCTAAAAAATGCCAGTTTGCTAAAAGCAGAACAGTTTGCAGAAAGGCTTAGTTTCAGTGAATTTGCCCATTTGATAGATGGTTAGAAAATTTTTGAACTGCTAAAATGCTACATTTGTCAGCACAACTCTTCAAATAGGAAGTTTGTTTACAACTGGAGTTTAAAAAATAGAATTAAAATTTAAAAAGCAGAAAAATAATAATAAAAGTAAAATTTAAATAAAAATGAAGTATATTTGCATTATTTGAAAGCAAAATGTTTAAACTGACCTAATCCAAAACACATTGTGATCATCAGTTCACAACAACTTTGAAATTTGGATTTCTGGGGAGTAGAAAGTTCACCCCACCTTGGGAGGAGCCTAGTAAGCTGCTCTGGCAAGAAAGCTTCAGGCAAGTGGGGACTGGGGTGGGAGTTGAAGTTCATGCTTGTGCTTCTGAGAAAACTGCCAACCTTTTGCAATGGCATCACTTTCTTTACAGGAATCTCCTCTGAAATGGGCTCAAATAACTCCCTGAACTCTGCCTGTGAGCATGGCCATGCAAAAAATGAGCTTTGCATATGGACAGGCTGGAATGCAGCTGTTACCTCCTCCGAAGAGCTGCACGCAAAATTAATGTATCTAGGACTCTAATGCAAAAATAGTGTCAGTCTGAAATCAAGAAGCCCCATGGCTGTTTTCTCCCAGCTACTGGGAGGTGGGGCACAGCCACTACCTGGTTCCCTGAGCCTGCACAAGGCATGGAGTGGGCTGTGGCGATGTTGGGCTGCCCTTATTTATGCTTTTTTTACTCATCTGCCCCTATTTGATGGATTTGGTTTCAGTTTTCAGAACAGCTCATTTTTAAAGCAACAGGTTTCTGACAACATTTCTGACTCTGCCTCTTCACCAAAGGCACTGCAAGACCTCTACTGAAAAGAAAAACAAACATTTAACTACAGGCACATGTCGGTCTTGCTAACCAACACTAACTAAGGTTAGAGGGCTTATTGCTGTTTTGGTGTTTCTTTTATTAAAAAAAAAAAGTATTCTGGGCTGGAACTACTGTGAGGCATGTTTAGAGCAAGATAAAGATCCAGTCAAGATCCTGACCTCTGTTGAAGGCATTATTGTCCAGGAAACATATTGGGAATAACTGATGGGTGTGGAAGGCCAAAGGAAATAATTGAAAATGGGTGTGTGAACTGGGTTTTTTTCACTGGTTTGTTGGTTGTTTTTTTTGCCCCTGCTTTCTGCACCAGAGAAAGCACAAAAAACCAATTTCTAATTTTGAAAAAAGTGGGGGGGTTAAAGTCAAAACAAAAAGGAAAATTTTATCCTACAGTAACTCTCTGAAGCCGCACTGGCAAGGTGCTAATGCACTTCCTTTCTGGGTGAAGTGATGCTGTCCCTGCCCTTAAGCCCCATGGGACACCAAAAGGTACCAAACTATGGCTCATCATAGATATCTTTTATTGTGGCTTAGGGCCAAAAAGGCAACAATAATACTTTTATTTGCACAGCATGTTTCATAATCCACTGGGGTTGTAACCAAGTGGGTTGTGTGCAGCTGTGCCATTCTCATTCGGCTTCCTAAGTACCAAATTAATGTGCTGGTTTGTGGTTGTTACAGAAGACACCAAGTGGCCTGTTTTTCCTCCTTCTTGCTTGATAATGCATCCTGCTGTGAGTCCTCCTGAGAGCTGCTGCTGTTGACTTATATCCTCCCAGGGCTGAAACAACATTTTAATACCAAGCAGTGCATAATCAGTGCAAGCCTGCACTTGCTCTGGTCCCCAGATGGAACAAGAGATGTATTTGTTTGAAACCCAGAAAGACCAACCATGCTTTGTCTTGGTTGATTATCTCCAAACTGCTTTCTTTGGCAGCTTGGAGTGAGGCTCCTTCATCTGGAATCAATGTCTGCTCTTCAAAAAATCAACCATTGCTTATTTTTTTTCTCCTTACTGCTAAGCCTAACATTTTCCTGAATAGCCAGGAATAAACTGACATTGTGGGGTATTTAAGTTCACAGAGCTATGTGTTATTAATAATAGTCAATAATCAAAAGTATTGTGATTAAACACTTCTGATAAATATAATTGAGAGAGAAAGAAGTCTGAAGGCATTTTAACATCTGAGACAGGTTAATTCAAGGGTCATAAAAATTCACTGCTATAGAAAATATAAGCTCCTGGAGCTTTTGGAGTAAATGCAGTCCACAGGAATGCCTTTAATAAACATTTAATTAATCAATCAATCATTCTTAACTCTCTTTTGGTAGGTGTTTTACCTAGTAATTAGTTTATCTATGCTCTGAGCTCACACCAAAGCCCAGTGTGCTCCTCCTCCTGGGCAATACCACTGGTGGATGCTCACTGTTGGATTCCATTTTCTCTGGTACAGCCACGCTGGCTCAGCACCCAGAGGCTGGATCAGAGAGACACTCAGCACCACAGTGCTCCAACAGCCAGATCAGGTGGGTGCCCATACCTGCACCCAGGGCATCCAACGTCCCCCACTGCAGGCAAACAGGGATGTGTTCTCCTACCAAGACCTGCTGTAATGCAGCTGCTTCCCTAATCGCTCAGGATTTTGTTGGCAATGAGGAATCTCTTGTCTCCCAACTGTTGTTGCCACTGTGCATGGGAGTCACAGGGGCAGGATTGAGCTGGACTTACTGGGCATGCTGAAGGCTCATGATCCAGGAGCCACAAATCTCCCAAGGCAGCAAGTGGGATGGTGAGAGGGCTGAAACCTGAACAACTGGCACCCCAGCTTGGGGTATGTTCTCCCCTCACCCCGGGACATGAGCCTGACCTCAGCTCTACAGAGCATCATCTGCCTCCTGTGTTCAGGGCAGTCCTGGACTATAGCCCATGCTATAGCCCCAGTTCAAATACTGATAGTATGAAACTGTGTTTTATTTAACTCAGTTTTGCTTTCAATGAAAACATGGAAAGAAAGTTTATTTCAGCAACTGAACTGTGGGAATCCATTAGATAACTATCCCTGTCCATCTTTCTGAACTCCTCTGTTGTCAGATGAAACTGGTTTCTTTTGAGGACTACCTTTATTTTGACTATTTATTTAGAATATTTATTTTGACAATCAAACTCGTATAAAAATGCTGCCTTGAACCCAGCCCTAGCCTAGCAGCTTTGGGGCTGAGCTGCCTTAGATTTCTGAGACTGGAAACCAGTGCTGGGCTTGCAGAGAGTGCTCCTATGCAGCCTTATGGATTGGTGTATCACACGCAGCTTTGCCTCTTGAGGATAATGCTGACAGGGCAGGGTCTGTGTCCCTTTCCTGCCCACTTGCTTTTTTGGGCATTTGATCTCAAAAGGTCCATGAGGTCTTCTAGAGGGAAATGCTTTGTAACTTCTACTAATCATAAAATAAATTAGGTAGAAACGCACGTAGGGACCCTTTAGTTAGGATCTAGAACTGCGTCTTGCCAAGTGACAGGGCTGCCATCTCCTGGAGTGAAAAACTCTGGCCTCCTCAAAGGACAACAAAAAATGAGGATTCCCCACCATTGTGGACAGACAGAAAAATATGTCTGCTCTGCACCTCTTCAAAGGTACAAAGCCACCATGCTCAGCAGTGTGCTCGCTCTCAGGCTGGCATTGATTCCTGGAGGCTGGGACCTGCTGGAGTACCCCACGTGCACAACAGTACATATCTGTGTTTTGCTGCGAGGATGACAACCGAATGCCTTCACAGCTGGGTTGAGCTGTGTGTTGGAGTGAGGTTGCTGATCAAACTTGTCACTATGTGATGGGATTGTGAACGGTGGGAGAAGCCAATATCAATCAATATCAGCATTTTCAGAACCAGTTTCAGTTACGTGAAGGGCCATCTCATTCTGTGAGCACTTTCCCCACATTCCATTATTGTCCAAGCGAGTTTCTTGGCTGCTTCCTCACTCCTGTGCTGGGCCACTTGTGGGAGGGAGGGTAGGGGATGTTATCTCCCTCTATGTTTGGCAGGGATGCTGCCATCACCATCCTCACCGTGGGGTTCCCTGCAGAGCATGTGGCAGCACAAATGACTGCACAGCGAGCGCACAAGACAGTCCTTGTGTCGTGCCTGTCACCATGTCATTTATCACCACTGCTGCAGTGTGACCGCTGATCTCTCACTGCTTGTAATTCTTTTTAATGAGAGTAGATGGACTTTAAATCCCCAGAGGAGTGAATTCAGGCAGGGGAAGGTTGATGTGTGGCTCAGTCTTGCTGGCCAACTTCCTACTATTGAGGCTAAGCTGAATTTGCTAGTGGCTAGTGAGAAATGCCTGGATGTGCCTCTGCTCCAGGAGACGCATGTCCATCAACCCAGGTTGCTTTGATACAGGGGATACAGGCAAATTTCCATGGCTAACCTGAGTGGCAGGATGCACGCTGGTGTTGGCCTCAGTCACCCAGAGGGAATTCATGAAGTTCCTAGTGCTGACAGGAGCTACCAGGACAAGTATTCCTGGAAAGCAAGCCAGCACAGGTTGGTCACTGCTCATAAATCCAAGGAGGACACTGTGGCATGTATGGGCTTAACATAGGAGGGTAGGTAAAGCTGGATGGGATTCAAACAAAGGAGAAGGATATACCATGTAGACAAACAGGAAAAAATAGGATTTTTTTTTTCTTTCAAGGAAAAGCCTACTTTTTAAACAAAAACAGGAAAACCTGAAGGGGTTTGGATGTTGCTCTCCTTCATCCTTCGCTTCCATGAGCAAGATAGGGAACTGCAAAGCAGCTGCCAAACAAATCCAGGGAGTGTGAGTCCAAGACACATGGCAGCTACAGCTGGCACCATCTCAGCCCTGAGCCTTTGTCCTCCTGGGCCTGAAACCCGCCAGGGTGGCTGTGCCTGACTCTGGTCTCGTATAAATCACTATAAATCAGACATAGGTCCCATCAAGTCACATTAGTGCCATCTGTACCTCATTTCTCAGTTTCTCATATGCCTTTTCACAAGAATTTCCTGATTTTTTTGTGCAGGTCGCCTTTTCCACACATTTTAAAGAAGGTGAATTAACCGGAGCCTGTTAATATGTAAACCAAGCTGAAACACTTGCTGGTAAAACGTAGAGCTCAGTTTGATAATGTCAACTGGAAATGTTGCTAGAGCAAAATGTAGCATCTAGAAAGACAACACTGGGTATGTACACGAGGCTACTGAGCTGGTTTGATGGGAAACATCGATTTTCCTCTACAGGCAATTGCTGCCACACAACTTCTCAAATACTCCCTGCTCCCACTTTGTTCCAAAGTTTAAAAACGCCTGCAGTGCTGGGGACAGGGTTGATAAAACAATAGCTCTTTTCCTCTTTTCTTGGCAACACAGGGAGAGCAAATTGCAAGGGAAAAAAAGAAACAAACAAACACATTTCTGCCAAGATGAGGTTTGTCCTTTTTGCCAGTGGGCTGAGCAGAGCGCATAGCGTCTTTCTCAGAGGAATTCTGACTGCAGTGAAAATCACAACTCCGGTGTCAGGAAATCCTAAGTTTTCCCACATGAAATGACCAGAGGAGATTTTTTTGGTCACTGAAGACTATTAGCCACTTCCCCAAAGACAACACAGGAGTTAAGAGTGCAAGCAGCTGCCCTCAAGTGACAGGACTATATAAATCTCTGTCTCAAGGGCAATAGAAATGAAACTACCTCAATTGCTGTTGGAAAATCCTTCCTTGTTTCTTACTGGGTACAACCAAACAGAATTAAATCACTATTTTTTTCCTTACTCGGAGCTATGCATCTTGTAGATAAAGGAAGATAAATGTACAACTGTCCCTCTCTGGCAGCTTGTGTGGCTGATGCTCTGTGCACAGGGGCTGGAGAAAACCAACTTCCAGAGTGAAGCAACAACTCATTTGTACTGAAATCAGGTTCTATTTTTCCTTTCAGCTAGGGAAGATCTAACACCAACATTGCTGTCATAGCAGCTGCACAAGGAAATAAGTGATTTCCTGTCTGAGCATGTTCCATAACTCAGCATTTTATTTTTTTGCTAACCACAACCAGGTGTGTCACCCTACCCTGTGCTGGGGCACTCTGCCCCATCCCCTGCCACTGGAAAGGCACTGGGAAAACATCATGGCAAAACACGCCACAGAATGCCTGCCCAGTACTTGTGCCAAATGCCTTTCCTAGAAACGTGCTGCCAAGACAGAGTTTTCTAGACTTTTGGAGTAGCCAAGAGCTATTCTTGCAGCATATGCCCCTTCCTCCCAGAACTGCCAACTTAAATCGGGACAAGAAATCCATTCCTTGTGTCCTGGTTTTGGCTGCAATAGAGTTAATTTTTTTTTCTTAGTAACTGGTACAGTGCTGTGTTTTGGCTTTAGTATGAGAATAATGTCGATAACACACTAATGTTTTAGTTGTTGCTCAGAAGTGACGACCCCTAAGTCAAGGACTTCTCAGTGTCTTATCCTCTGCCAGGGAGCTGATGCACAAGAAGCCAAGAGGGAACGTGGCCAGGACAGCTGACCAGAACTGGCCAAAGGGATATTCCATACCATAGAACTTCATGTCCAGTATATAAAGTGTAGGGAGCTGACCAGGAAGGGCCAATCACTGTTCAGGGACTGACTGGACATCAGTCAGTGTGTGGTGAGCAGTTGTATTGGGCATCACTTGTTTTTTCTCTTGGATTTTATTCCTTTCAGTCTCCCTCTCTTTTTCATTACAATTGTTGTTGTTATTATTATTATTATTATTATTATTATATTTTACTCTATTTCAATTATTAAACTGTTCTTAACTCACAGGTTTTACCTTTTTAAGATTTTCTTCTGCATCCCAGTACAGAAGGGGTGGTGAGCAAGTGGCCACATGGGGCTTAATTGCTGCCTGAGGGTAAACCATGACACCTCAGCACAACCTTCAGTCCAAACTTGCTCCAGAATCTAGGAGATAATGAAACCTTCTGTCTAGCTGTGTAAATAACAGAGAAAAAAACAAAACAAAACAAAAAAAACCCAAGCATTGATCCCACTTATTTATTTTCCTTTCCTCAGGAGTAATTTTTATAATAAGACAAAAGAGTTAACTTGCATCCTAAAAGGAGTAGATTCTCCTTGGGTGCGGTGCCTCTAACGTCCATGAGAGGGCTACCGGCACGTGCATTTGGGTTTTCCATCCTCACACAGAAATACAGAAAATGCACTGCCAGCTGATTACAAAATTCAGAGGCACCCCCTGTTCCCTCACAAGCTTTTGCACAACCTCTGGCTCACACTGAAGTGCCCTTGCACCAGCTGGAGCAGGAGGCAGCAGCTGGGTGCAATGTGACCTCCTCTCCCCAAAGCAGCTCTTGCAGTGGCAAAGTCATTAATGACTTCACAGCATCAGGGGGCACTTCGGGGGTTCTGCTGCCTCCAGCTCTGGCTCCCCACAGGCTCCTGGACAATTTTCTGCATTGTCAGAGTGTCTGAGACAAGTCCCAGGCCAAAGATTGATTTTCTTAATACGGCAGTTGAAATAAACCACATTTTAATCACATGCAGTTGAAAGACTCTGTTGTGCCCGTAATGACATATTTTGTGTCTAATCAGGTTTGAATTTATTCTCATCATTAAATAAGGCAAATTTCACAATATAACATTCTTTCAAAGTGAAAACACTAGAGATTTTAACTGAAAACATGTAAAAATGAAACCTTATCTCTATACACGTATATTTTATCCATATATGTGACATATTAATCAAAATATTTCATACTTTTTTCTTCTCTGTGTATATCATACCATTACTGTAATCCAAAAGATGTTTTCTGAATTAGACACAATTTTTGGACAACACCAGAGAGGTCTGGGGGGAATGAATCATCTACCAGGAAAAAAAAGAAAAAAACAGGAAAACCTGAACCCCAGATCCTTTTCTAGGTCTGAGATTTTGCTACCATTCACTGTTATAGTCACTGCTAGAGCTGGTGGCCTTTCTGAATGCACCTGGAGGGAAATTCAACCCATCCTGAGGTCAGCATGAATGTCAGCATTACCTAGATGGACAGGTCCTGTTTGAGGGGTGCATGATCTATAGACTAGTGCTGGTTAATTGCAGAGGGCTGAATGTGCCCTTTGGATTGCTCCTTCAGCTCATCTGAGACTTTGTACATTATCTTTGGGGCATTAAGCATGGCAGGATGAACTCTCCAGGGAAATTTTGCAGTGTTGCCAGCATTCTGATGCCAGGTCCTGTGGAACGCGATGTACTTCTATCTCCAGCTTCTGGAGTCATATGATTACGTGAGGATCTCAGCTTTCATGACAATGAAGAGTACGTTTCTAGTTATTGAGACTGCAGAGAAAAGCTGGCAAATGTCACCTCCAAAAGGCAAAGGATCAGAAGACAAATAAAAGGAATCTCAGCTGCATCAAGACACTGATTTTTAACTTAACTGCATGGCTTAAAAACAGCACTGTTTTGAGGACCAACTGTTAAATTATGAATACTTGGAATAACAAATAATATAATGAAATTCTTGAAGAGAGAAAAAATTGCTCTTTGCCTTTTTTTTTTTTGTTCCCTCCCTGCCCTTCTTCCTTCCTTTCTAAGGCTCTACGCTCTTTGATGCCTCTCGGTCCAGAGCTGCTGTTGGAGGAGGATGCTGTTAACCAGCCTGACGGAGTGTGAGTACTGGGAATTTTCCAGGTTTACAAACTGTTTTCCTTGCATCTGCCAAAGCCGACAGCAGACGTAGCTGAACACGTGCCACTGGAAAATCACAAGCAGGCCGACTGCCAAGCATGCAGAGCCCTTTGGACGGAGGAACGCCAGGGTCTTGTGAGTGTGAAAGGACACCACCGTGTCTGAGCCGCCCTGGCAGCGCTGCCGGCTGGCCTCGGGCGCGTGTCAGCCCACAGCCACCTTCCCAGCCAGGAGGGCTGGGGCCCAGCCAGGCACTGCCCGCAGATCCATCCCGGGAGCTGCCGAGCTGCACGTCAGAGCGGGTCTTGCACGAGGACTGTCCGCCTGCCGTCAGAAGCCTGCGTTTATTTGTAATGGAACAGGTTAAGTGGAAGTAAAGTGTTCAGCATGGAATAAGCAATCTCTGCTAATGGCTTGCTGACATTCAATGGCAGTTCAGCAGGGACATCTCCAGCACCCCTTGAATCTTGCGGCAAGCCATTAAACCCCTCTCACTTGGCAATGGGCATTTGAAAAATGAGGTCTACCGTGAGCGTGAGAAGAAGAGTGTCAGCGGTGTGGTGAATTTTAAATTTATACTGTACATACTCTCTGGCAGTGCCCAAAACCAGGAGAAAGGTACTGAAAAGTATGGAAGTTTTTGTCCCAGTCTCAAATGAGTTTTGACACACAGGATTTGGTGAGGGAGTCCATTTGCCCGTGGCATTGCAAAAAAGAAGGAGGTATTTTTTACAACTTGGTGAATCTCATTACTATCGTAATTTCTCATCCAGAGAAAAGCTGTTGGGAAAGAATGAATCCATGGAACTTAGAGAGATCACAGGATCAAAGAATGATTTGGGTTGGAGGGAACCATTAAAAATCATCTATTCAAAGCTCACTGCCACAGGCAGGGACATCTTTCATTAAACCAGGTTGCTCAAAGCCCATTCAACCTGACCTTGAACACTGGGCAGCCTGTTCCACTGTTTCACCACCCTCATTGTAAAAACTTCTATTTATATCCAGTTTTGGTACTATGCGTCCAGGTGAGAACCTCCTCTTACATGTACAGAGGAAAGCAGAATATTCCCACATGAACACACACCTCTGTTTACAACTGCTCTTATTTGAGTTGATTTCTATCTTCATGCTTTTGCACTGAAGCCAAATACTTCCATTAAAACTATTTATTTTCATAGGAGATGCTCAATGGCATCCATTTTTAGGATATGACTTTCAGGGAGTTATTCTTGATTTATAGCAACTTAATGAAAAAATTGAATAAAGCTCCATCTTACAGAAGGTTTTGTTAAAACACTTAGGGCCTAAATTCTGCCTTCCATTAACAATACGCCTTTTAATTAGATGCTTGGAATTCACAGCTTAATGTAGATGATATATGCACGTATTATGCACCAAGCCTATATATACCTGTTAGAGGGAGCTCCAAAAAACCCCAAATGGTCTGTTTTGAATGTTAACAGGAAAGCACAGGGAAGCTAGAATTTTTAGGCACTATGTATAGCCGAGAATTTGGTGCATGCTCAGTGCAGGAGGGATGAAGGGAGGAAATACAAGTGGATTTATGCCTTTACAGAACCAGCCAAGCTGGGACAGCCTCGCAGTTTGCTGCCTGTGCCCCTCAGAGGTTGTTGCAGCTTTATGTACCGAAACGCTGCCTGGGGCTGACAGACTACCAGCAGGACTGATTAAACCAGCCACTGGAAAAATCCCCAGGAAGCTAGTCAAAACATAGCATTTCCAGCGCTGAAACACGAGCTGTGTTAGCTCCTAGAACCAACTCCAGGGTTTGATTGTTTTAAGCCACCCGTTCCCACGGGCAGGGGCACAGCAGCCTGTGGAGGGGAGGTGACGGCACAGCGGGTGCTGTGCTCAGGTGAGACATGACCCACCAGCCACGTGCTACTGACCTGCAGGAATTTGCTGAATGACAGTGGCATCAGGACATATAAGGGACACCAGAGTGACTACGTAATTAGGCAGCATAGAATTTCCTTCTAAGCTTTCTGTTCTTCAAAATTTTTTCCGAGTAAAGGGCTTATTTCTGAATACCATGAATGGCTCACGAAACGGCTCGTACAGCAGGATGCTTACAGTAAAATGGATTTGGAGACTACAAGGCAGCATTATCATTATTCCCCTGCCTGCCTGGCTTCTTGCCAGCTTCCTGCTGCGTTCCATCTCCCATCACAGGAGGCTGGAAAAATTTCCCTCAGGATTGATTAACATGAAAGAGACCTGTGAAAAATGGAGGCGGTATGAAGGAAGGAGGAGATGGTGGAAGGGAGAAACCTGGCTTGCAAGCACTGACACCAGCAGCTGAGTGCCTGAAGAGGTGAGAGAGCGATTCAAGTCTCTTCAAGAGGGAATGAGAAGGAAATCCCAGGCAACTTCTCTCTCTACGGGTATTCCAGCCCTCCCACAAAAATGCTGCTTCAATACGAGAAAAATTCAAGAGTGGCAAGGAGAGCCGCCTGCCCTGGAGCACTGTCAGTCTGCAAACTGATGAAGCACTCCAGGGCAGGAATTGGACACATGGACATGCTCCCAAATAATTCCCAGGCACAGTTCAGGAGCAAGGATGGTCCAGAACCAGGGCATACAGCCACCATGGTTTGGAGGCTGAGGCTTTTTGAGCAGAAAGTCAGACAGCCCCATGTCAGCTGGCTCAGAGTCCAGGAAGGTCCCCAGACACATTTCATTTACTGAAGCTGAAACATCTTCAAAAACTAAGGTTTTCTGCTGCATTTTATATTACATTTTACACTGCATCCATACTACCACTCAACGCACTGATAAGGTCTGGAAAGCTAAGAAAACTTTTTAAAAATTATCTGGAAAAAGTCTTAAAGCAAATCTTCTACCTGATTTCTAAAAATCTTTCTGTGAGGGCTAGCTTTTTACGATCCAAGAACTTTAAAGTCTGGACTTGTCAGGTTGAATATAGGAGATTCTTTTCTTCTGGTTTCCCTGTGATATTGTTTTCCTAGGATAATTTGCCAACATTACAATATCTTCTTTCTCAAATGGCATCTTCATTTGCCCAGTTTTCCTGCCAAAAGTCATGATCCTTTGGAAGCCCACAGTGTGCCTGGCAGGTATCAGTAGTGGCCCAATTTATTCCCTGATTAGAAGAAACAAGAAAAGGCCAGAGGTCACTGTGCACCTACTCGTTTTGTTTCTGCTAAGTGTCAAGTGCTGAAGCAGTCCTGAGGAAAGATGTTAAACATGTAGCTACCAAATTGCAGTGCCAAGAGTACATTTTGCTTTTTCTATGTGAAGATGAACTTGGATGAACTTTTGACTTGCACCAAAAAGAGAGCTCACCTTTGCAATTGGGAGACTATGAACTTTTGGACTAAGGATATGAATTATTTTCTTTCACTTAGTAGCATTTGCATTTAATGACATTAAGAAAGGCTTTTTTATTTATATAGGCTGCTCGACACCTGTTTAGGTTTGTGTTCTGTTTTCTAAATAATTTAATCCTGCCAGATAATAACTTAATTAACTACATAGCGACACTTTAATTTGCTTGTGCCCTCTGTTTGAGATTTCACTTTACTTGCTGTTTTCACTATATTTAATCTGTATTTTTGCAATTTGTGATCTAAAATATACGACCTACCCAGTGCATTTCATTGTTTTCAAATTCTTAACAGATTCTCTAAGAATATCTGTTGTGTCTTGTTTGGCAGACAAACATTACCTGCTTGACCATCTGTATTCGTGTACAGTTATTCCACCCAAGTACAGAGACTTCCTTTCTCACCATTTAGAATGAGAAATATTTGTACTGTTGAATAGATTAATTTTTATTTTGCGGTCTGATGTCCATGACCCAGATTTGAGTTACAAACCTGTCATTTGCCAGGGCTCATTATCCACTGATTGCATAAACTATTGTTACCAGGATAAATTTAGAATTCATCTCAAAATCACAGTTAATCATTTGACCAGCTCTACAAATAAGGTTAGCCAACATCTTTTGTCTCTAAGTTCAATAAGTTTGCTGCCAGAACATCTTCTGAGTTTTAGCTGCCTTGATTTGTGTTATAATCAGAAATATTTCGGATTCAAATTACAACACTAACTCAAGTGTGTTGGCAAGTCTTGTAAAGACTCACATATTCTGAATATCTGCATAGACAATAAAGTAGCAAGATCTGAAATAATTACTATTTATACCCTTCTATCGTTTTCTCCAAAAGCAGTACTTTAGACTTAGATATTGTTTTCAAATGATTAAGCTGACTCCTAAAATGTTTTTCCTAAAATGTTTTTGTTTTTTCAAGTCCAATAATGCTTCATGACTATTTCCATCTGGTAGTAATAGTCCTGTTTATTCTGGAACATCTTGGTTTATATTATGCCTTTGTGTCACGAAATCTATTGAAATCATGCAAAACACCAATCTCTCTGCCAAAGTCAATAAAATTACTACTTGTTGAAGAAAACAGTAAACAACAGAACTTCATAATGATGTCATTAACACATCCTTTGTCAACAGTTGGGAAATCTGGAACCTCCAAGAAAAATAAAGGAGGGGGAAAAAAAGTAATGCATTCAGCTCAGTTGTATAATTAATTATACATAAACTTCTAATGAGATTTGGTTAAAAATGCAAACAATTTTATAGCAGCATGAACTGCACAGCAGCACAGCAGCAGTAGTTCAGCATGTGGAGTGGATGCTGCATTTTATCCATCCAACAAATAAATGGACACATCTTAAAACTTCTTTAATGCTGAGAGTCAGTATTCTACAACAGGCCCTGAGCTGACCTTGAGTCCAGTTCAGGAGCCCAACTTGGTACATTTGGGAACTCCCGAGGGATTTTGTCCTACCCTGCATTTTCTGCTGGGAGCAAAATTCTCCTCTTTGTGTTCAGACACTCCTGAGATGTTGCCTCAAACCACTTCTTGCTTTGTGCCAGCATGAGCTTTTTTCACATCCATTTGGTACAAAAAATCCTACTGATGGGTTTTTGGTTTTTTCCTGATCAGTTCAAATGTGTGACAGTATAACCTTCTGCAGAGAACAGCGCAGCTGTGGATGGAGCATGTTTATTTAACTGTCAGTGCCAACCAAGCAGCACGGAAATCACCAGAAAACCCAGCGGTAGGCTGAAGTGTGATGGACAGATACTGCCTGAAGTAGCATGATGTGGTCAAAACTGAATTCACTAGATTAGTTCTCAGAGATTACTGTCAAAAAAAATGAAGAGAGGGAAAAGGGAAGGGCTTTTCTGGACACCAAAAAGTAAATTAGTAATAGAATTACAGAGGTGTGCTTTGCTTTAGGATACAAATCACATGCAGTACTAAATACAGTGAGACTAGTGTATATTCAGGGATGCTACAGATAACACACACCAAGCTTAAGTGGTCTGGCTGCAGCAGAGAATATTTTCTACCCTCTTTCCACCATGTTTTCCACTTCAAATTAGCATCTGTGGCATTCTTAATGGCTTCTCTTCATCCAAGAAATTCTGCTGGGTTTCAGACATGTCAAACACAAATTAATAATGATTTATTAAATTAATATCAACCTCCTCATCGTGAAAAGGGGCAATTTCTACCATGTGCACTGTCCCAATACACCACTAGATGGTAGAACAGGACTCTGCACAGTCCTGCAGCCACCCAGCATTCCCAGAGAAACCCTTCCAGTAGGCAGCTGAATCAATTCTGCCTGAAGATTCATAACTCCGCAGTGCAATTTACAAGTTTAATTCCAACTGCAAACATCATATTTTTTGTCTTTTAGAGTTAACTGTTGTCCTCCAAAACTCTGTCTTCAGCAATTGCTTTCCCAAGTGTACTCAGAGAACAAGGCACACGCTGGCATTTGCACAGGGAAGGTCTCATGGTAACTATTTAACACCTACAGAGTGATGAACTATGAAAATTAAGCCACAGGATTCGTCTGTAAATTGTGATCCCCTATGGAAACCACACTACCTGGGAGGCAAGAGCAGCTACAAGAAACTTCTGCTCTGAAACATCCTCCAGAGGAGCTACTGCCTCGCTGAGAAGGGCTTCTTTCTCTCTTGCTCTCTGGAAATGCACAGAGAAATGTGGAAGGTAGGGAACATGATCACCTGTCGTTCAGTGGCTTCCCCAGGAATAAAGGAGAATAACAAGAATGTTTACACATGCAGCAGTAGAAAATTAAACTTCAAGGCAGCAAGAATCCTGATAAGCAACATAATAGTTCAGAAGTAACTAAGCTGCTGGGAGTAAATGAAATAAAGGCGGTGTAAAATACCTAGAATTTGGGTCTTTAAAAAAAAAAAATTGATACAGTATCTATCTCAGAAAATCTAACTTGTATTAACCACAGAACTTAAAACCTGCTTGATATGAGAGACAAATGGCACATGCAGTGAAATATATCTCAAGGACTTTTAGCAAAGATCAAATGCACTAAACGGTGATTTCCAAAGTCTTGGAGAAAAGGCAGCAGGGTGCTACAAAAGTCAGGGAAAAGGAACAATGTAACTTAGTGTTTTTATTAGAGAGACAACGAGAAATAACTGGAATAGTAAATATGTTCTCAAGTCTAAAGATGAAAGGTTTAAAACATCAGAGTGCACAAGCAAATAAAATCATGCAGATACTAGAACACATACAAACAGCTAACAAAATGCAGCCCATTACATCACCATGAACTAACTACCCGTAGACAGTTATGTGGCACGTAAGGTTTGTCTAATATGGGAGGAAGAAAAGCACTTTTTCCACCTGAAGTCTCCAGACCTGCCAAATAGATAGCACTGTGGACAGAGCAGTCCTGTGCAATGGTGCCTCCCCTGCCAGATAAGTATTGACTTAATCACCCACTCTTGCTTTATCTATAAACACGGAGTTCAGGACTTCCCTGAATTAGTCGTTGTTTGGACTGCACAGGGGATTGGATGGACTAAGAACATCATGAGCCATCAAGGTTTTTTTCCACTGCTATCACAAGCAACAACGTTGCAAATATTCTGAACTCCTTCTAAAACAATTTTCTTTCAGTGTTTGCCTTCTGTTGGAACATATTTCCAGAATCTCATACTCACACTTTGTGTTCAACATAAATTACATTCTTCGATTACATGTAGTGATCCCTTTGGTAAAACTGCCTTTTAGCACAAATCTCTGCCTTATCTGTGTCTCCCCCCTTGTGAACTCCAAGCCAGCAGTAATACCTGCAGTTACCCTTCATTTTGCTAAACCACCCAAGTTCTTTCAGTCTTAGAAAAGGAGCTCTCTGTGACCCTTAATCATCCAGATAGTTTGAATTAATCTTCCACAAGCATTAGTAAATGAGACTTGCACAGTGGCTCCAGGGGAAGCTCACTCCCTCCTCGCACGGGGGCACAAGCACTTTGCTGTCTCTGTTGCAGACATGTCTCTGGGGCAGCCAGGAATCCCACAGGCCTCTTCCACAGCCTTGTCAGACACCCCGAGACCAGCAGTATAAAGACCACAGGTTTTGTCCTTTTTTATTTTCCAGAGGATGGGACCTGGTATACTGAGGAATAATAATTTTTTTTTCACTAATAATATTGATTTTCAGTTAAAGAGCAATCAGGTACCTACTTTCTAATTAAATCAGTGTTTACATCAGTTTTATATCCTCCCAGAGTCATGAAATATTGGTCCAAATACCTCACAGAACCTGGAAGTATGTTACAGCGTCAACTATTGTCAGCCCAGTCTTTTGATCAGCTTAAGCATCAGCTAATCAGCAAAAACTGACTCCCAAAAGACCATGTAACTTGACATTAACTGTATTGTTCTAATTTAATTCTCTATCAAGAGGGTTCTGCATCAGTCACTCAATCTCTTTTCTTAGGAATAGAGATAAATGGATAGGTCTATATTGCCTTCGCATTCGGACATCTGGATCTCAACCACTGTTTCATAGATGACTGGCAATCATTGTTCCTATTAAGAAAGCTATTTTATCAGCCCTGTCCAAGCTGGGTTGCTGGGTATTGACAACTGATATAGAAGCTTTAGCAGATGTGACTCAGCAATCCCTTGAGACCTGGTGGAGTGGAAAGGATTTATTACATGATTAGCATATCAATACTGTCATGTGTTTTCCCAAATACAGAATACAATATTGGCTGTTCCTGCCTTATTTTCTCTCTCTCTCTTTTTTTCTTTTTTTTTAGGTGATTTCCTCATTTCTGTCTGCTCACTTTGGTATAAACTCTTCTTGTCCTCCTGTGTGTCAAAAATGCATTGCTCTTGTCTGCAAGCCTGTAGACCATCCATTTGCTTTCTTATCACTTTTCTTCTTATCACTCTCCTACAATTTACATTAGTATCAGCTTCTCCTTTTTCACGTTTATTCTATAAGCCAAGCTGATTTTCCAATCAAAATAATTCCCTTTTTCTGTAATAGTTTCTTTTGGTTCTCCTAAACAGTATACAGTCTTCCTGTTAAAACTCTTCCTTGCAGAGATTTGATCCAGAATTTGTTTCAGGTTATGAAATTAGCCCTTAGGAAGGACTACCTGTATTTTAAATGTTTGATATCACCTTGGAATGCAATCCACTAGCAAAAATGTTCCAGAATACTCTTAACCTTGGCAGACAGATAAGTTATACGGAGTGAAAAACTAACAGTCTTTTCCAACTTTGAATTAATAAGCCCACAGCTAGAACATCATATATAGTTCAGAGTACATCCATACTGGACATCTGAAAAGACTTAAAGGAAAAAAAACATATAAATCAGGACTGAGAGCATATTTTAAAAATGCTTTAAATAATTAAATGGTTTAAACTAACTGACAAGCAGAAAAGGATAGTAATCAAACAAGGGTCTGTATGTATTTTTAGGGAGATACATTGCTTGTAGGATTTAAGTAGAATATGGGAAAGAGGGAAGGCAGAGAAAAAAATTACAGAGGTATATTGAATGAGAGGGCAGAGAGTTGCTTGGTTGATTTAATCTGAACTAAGATTTTACATGCCACTTATATATGGAACAGATTTTCTTCAGCAGGGAGGATGTGGAGAAGATGAGCAAACAGATATTTCATCTTCCTCTGTCCCTGTTTTGTAATCCTATTTTACTCCTTACAGGCACTGGCTATCCAGGCAGCTAAGTTAACCAAGGTAGCTTGAACCCTCAGCACTGCTTCTCTGGATCATGGGGGATTTTTTGTGAGATTCACGTACTATATAACAAAGCAGTGAAAGAAAGGAACAGGCCATCCTTTCCACAGCTCTAACTTGGACTACCTCCAGGATCTCATAGCAGCAGGCAGATGTCAGCACCTCTTCTGGTCATTTTACAGAAAGCTAGGGTCAAAAATCCTCCTTGAACTATGTGAGAATGTCAGACCCTCTTGCCAATGTTTTGCAGCAGTGCAGCCCAAGGCCAACTGAAACACTGGCTCTTTGCTATTGTTCTCAAATGTAGTCCCCAACTGGGAAGCTTCCTCATGTATTCCCACCTTTAGCTGGCCTCCCAAGACTTAGTCACAGTAGTAACATCTGTCACAGAGCAAACTCAGTTAAAGTTGCCCCCCCTCCATAGTCCTGACCAGTCCTTCCCTACCTATCAGTAACAGGTCCATAAAACATCTCAGCTTGTCAGCCCTGGGACTGAAGAGCTGCACCAACCCTCAGCAGTTTAGTTTGAGCCAAGGTTCTGAGGCACTGGAGAGAGGTGATCCCTGTGACCCACAGCACATCACCACCACAGCTGAGCACACAGCTGCTGCTCCATGGAGGCTGCTGGCCCCCTTCAGCACAAGCTACTGCACACATTAACTGCACCCAGGAGCTGCACTCCAAGCCAGCTCTTCCACTGACATCTCCTTGGCACCTGCTGCAAGGCTGCCTGGCAGCAATAACAAGGCTCAGCTGGGATGAAACCTCCCAACACACTTTGGCCAGGGCCTGCTCACAGATCTTCCTGTAAGCTGTCAGATCAGGTAGATTCTACTAGGAGCAGCCACAGCTTTACTCAGACACTCTGATGTTCCTCAGAAGGTTCCCTGGAGTCCCCCAGCAATCCCTGAAGCAGCTTCTAAAAGATCTTGAAGCAGAACCAGGAAACTGCAGCAGTGAGTGCTGTGCCCGTGGCCACCTTGCCTCTCTGGCCAGGGAGGAGGGCAGAGGGCAGCCTCTCTTACAACCCTTCTTCAGCACAGGTGATTAACATATCAGCAACAAAGCACAGTCACAATCAAATAACATCACAAATTAAAAAATAGTTACTGAGGTTTTGGCAAACACATGAATTGTCAAATGCCCCTGCCTTGTTTGCCATCAAATCATCAAACTCAAGGTATGGCATATATGATTGTCCGAAGTGTGCGGGGCAGGAATGGGATGGGGAAGAAGTCACTGCTTACTCACTGCACAAAATGGCCAGTGCTGTTCCCCCTTGTGACAGTCACTGCACCGTTTTCCCAGCCCACAGAAAAGGTCTGGGGCTGAAGAGCCTCAGCTGAGGGATCTGTGGGAGGGTTCATCCCCATTGCCAGGTAAGGGGGTGTGGCAGGGGCATGGGATGCCCCTATAAAAACCTGCCACTGAGGCTGCAGTAGTGGGCAGGTGTTTGTCCTGGTTCTTGCTTGTCTCTTCTAGGATGGCTGGCTTGAGAGTGGACTTCAGCATGCTCCTGGAGCCTCTGGGCTTTGTTAAGGTCCTTGAGTGGGTGAGTGGGGCTGTTTTCTCTCCTTCCCTGGGCCTGGCTTTGCTCCTGTGCCTGAGCTGGGTAGAGCTGAAGAGGTGTGAGCTAATGGGCTGCCACCTATCTGTCCCCAGTTGCTGGTGGTGGGTGTCCAACACGAGGCTTCTTGTCAGCCAAGCCCTCTGGTTGGCAGTGAAGAAAACATTTCTGCAGACACATAAACTCAATGTGTTAGTTACAAGTGTGTTACAGTACCTCATGGTGCTGTGTGTTGCATGTTCTGATGATCAGTGGGTTAGCATTTGGCTAGTGACCAAAGGGAAAAGAAGAGCTACTTACAGAGTTAAGCTGACGTGCGATACTCTGAGCATGTACCTTCTGGTTACTCTAACTTACAGTTGTGGATATCTGAGACTTGTAAAAATATTTCCCTGATCAGCTGCAAGAAATACTCTGCTGGCTGTTAGCATTAAAAAACCCAAACAAACCTAGGCAAACAACATTTTCTGTACGACTGAAAACAAACACAAAATGCTTTCAAATGGCCTTTGTTAGCAGTGTTGCTCGTGTTTTTGGGTTACAGAAACTCAAAATTTCTTTTACTTCTTGATATCACTTCAACTTTACTAGCTTTGTCTCTATTTCTTGTCATCTTAAGCTGTTTCAGCTAAATGTTGAGTTTTTGCTTCCTTTGAGCTTAAGTGATATGCACTAATGTGTCTGTGTATTGATTCCTATAGATCTTGGCCATTTTTGCTCTTGCCACATGTGGAGGCTTTCAAGGTGAAACTACCCTTCTAGTTTCCTGCAAAGGTGTAGTAAACAAAACAGTTACAGCTGCTTTTGCTTATCCATTCAGGTGAGCATTAGCTCTTCAGTTGTCACTCAGTGATTATTTATTATTCTTTTTCCCCATCTGTCTCCTTATGATTATGTACTTATCGTATATATCTGAATGAAGATGTGAAACTTCTGGATTGCTCTGTAGGAGCAATAAATAAATATTTAGTTGTAATTGTTGAAAGCTCTGTAGCTGTTAGTGCTTTACAGAAAGAAGTAGGTAGAAGTGGCGATAGGCTGTGTTACTGCCTTTTTTTCTCTCTACCTTAAGCTCTACTCTAGCAGTGCATGAATGCTACAGAAAGTAATTAGTAGGCAAAACAATATAATCAATTTTAACAGCCTAATTCTTCATCAATTTGTAGCTGCTTTGAAGGCTTAGATAAGATTATTTTGGATGTGCCATTATCCTACTTCTTTTGCAAAGACTGAATGGAAACTACATACTTCTCAGTTTATTCCAGCATTATCTTTCTGAGGGTGTTGGGCACAGAAAAACTAAATACTCCAGTGTCACTGCAGTGCTCTTGCAGAGATAAGCTCCTTTTCTGGAACAGGAGGAGGAAGGCTTCCTCTTTGCTCTTTCAGCTACACAAATACAACAAGGACGGGGTCAGCGTTTCATATGTGTTCAATCAACATAACTACTGAAATGGATTCAGAAGCCTCCTAGTAAAAAAAACCATGAAAGCATAGAATTTGGCCACAAAGCCCAGCATTGTTAACAGCAGTTGGAGGGAAGAGTGGGGATCTGAAATGATTCTGTGCCAGTTACTGAGTGGTCACTGCTAGTTACGTGGGGTTTACTCAATTTCTGTGCTTGCATTTTCTTGTAGCTGTAATGCAACTGTGCCTTTTAAGTCTTGATCCCCTTGTTTAACTGCCAGTCTAAAATAATGTTAAGTTTGCTTCCAAATTGGGGTTTCTTAGTTCAACTAAATAAGACTATGATTCTTCTCCTGAAAGTACTGTTGTAAATATCAATGTAGGATGGGGAACAATCTTCAGATAGCTTGACAAGTATTTGTTGTATAACTGCTACATTATACAAATACAAATAATCTTGTAAAGTAAACTTACACAACCAGAATACTGAAGTACTGTTATTGTGAAGCATGACTGTATGAAGTTTCTACTGTATAACAAACCCTAACTACATGAAGGATATAATCTTTGCAGGTTGAATGCTGTTGAATTTAGTGCACCAGATCCAAAAGGCTGTGCTGGTACTTGGACCGATGTCCATCTTGTGGGCAACTTCTCCTCTTCTGCACAGTTCTTTGTTACACTTGGGGCGTTGGTGTTCCTCTACTGCATTGCTGCCCTTGTGGTATATATCGGCTATAACCACGCGTATCAGCAAAATAACAAGTTTCCACTAACTGTAAGTAATTTTAACTAAGATATTTTAATATTCTGACTTTCAAATCACAAAGAGGTGAGAAATACTACTACTGCAAGAATAACTCGTGAATATTCAGTAGTACTGAAAGTTACAAGGAGTGTGAGCACAAGTATCTCAGACTAGTTGCTACACCACTCCAGCAGAAAAGGGGGCCCAAAGCCCTCGGACATCTATGGCATCATAGCTTATGCAGTTATTGAAAAAGAGTGGAAAGAATTTTCACCTTATAGGGTGAACAATGTCTTCACCACAACTTGCCTTCTCTGTCACGTATTTGAATATATAATTGTTTCATAGGTGGAACCTCTTCTGTTGATCTATGAGAATTTTCCCTGTGTAGAGCACCTGCTGTGCAGATGCAATTGGCAGAGGGAAATAGTTACCTTGTGAATTTTAGTCACCTTAAATACTGAAGCCTAGAATGAGAAATTTCAGAGCATGCTCAGAAATGGAGCCAGTGACCCCCCAGGCCAAACTTAAATTGTTTGCCCTTCTCCCGTGTCGTCCCCACTTTTACTGAACTTTGACTTAAATTTTTATAATGTATGTCAGGCATCAGATTTTTAGAAACAGATTTCTTATGAAGGATAAGATTGTGCATGTTTGATGGATGCAAAGATTTTGTACCTGATCATCAACATTGTGCTGTAATTGCAACATTGTTAATGACTGAACTCGCTTGTGATCACTAACACTGACGCAGTTATGTTGCATATAATTGATACTGTCTCTGCCTTGCTTTTGTGTACATTACTGCATTTTTTTAACCTACTAACAAATACTTCTCATGTGTAGGACTTGGCTATCAGTGTCTTGACAGCCCTTTTGTGGCTGGTCAGTGCTTCTATTTGGGCAAAGGCACTTGTTGACATCAAAATGTCCACGGGGGCCAACATTATTCCAGGAATTGAAGCTTGCAAAGCACCAGGAACAACGTGTAATTTTGTTTCTGTGACCAGCATGGGAATTCTGAACTTGTCTGTGGTATGTATGCCTTTCACCATATGGGTGCAATAAATGTGCTGGAAAATAGCAAATGGCACCTGAGAGTCCTGTTCTACTGATTGCATATATTGCTTTGTGTTAAAATTGCTTTATGTGTTATTAGTCATTCAGGCCCATTAATAATGTGGTAAAACACCAAGCAAATTCTTTTCTTTAGAAGACAACTTAATTTTTTTGAGGAAACAAACAACTTCTAAGATCTGGAGCTGTTAGGTGCAAGATTTTCAGACACACTTGAGTCCCTACTATTTATGCCTGTAGACAAGAGCACTTTAAAACATGTTACTGAGCCACCAAAGTGGTTTGACTGATATAAGTAAGGAAGAAACACTATGATTCCTGCTGTCCTTTGGTGCCAAACCTAGCTTTTTAATCAACAATTCTTACACATCAAATCAAGGTTCCTTGTAATACAATGATATAAGTCATGTTCAGAGAAAGAATGCTTCAGAGCAGAGCAAATTAAGTTTATTGTATGATCTTCCTCGTAGATTCTGCTTTTCAAAGCTCTGGCTGTTATTCATTGTCCCAATAATAACTAATCATGTGCTCTGGGAGTGCATATGCAGAGGTGCTGAGTAACTGAAAAGAATTTGTCTAATTCTGTGGAAAGGATAGAGAAAATCAACTATCTGATATCCAAAGAAGTCTGTTAAAATAGCTTGTCATACTCTAGAAAGTGTCAAAATGTCTGGTCCAAGTCATAAGGGTGCCAAAAATGGTGGCTGTTTACAGTTTGCAAGGTGTATTGTCTTTTTTTTTAAAAAGCAAAACAACCAAACACAAGAAACTCAATCTCACTTTTTTTGTTTCCCCTCCCATCCTACAGGTGTTTGGCTTGCTTAATGCAGCTTTATGGGGAGGAAATGTTTGGCTTATATACAAGGATACCACGTTGCACAACCAATGGAACAGAATTTCTGAAAGTCCAACTGAAAGAGAAGCGTAAAAACAAGCTGATACTTTAAAATGCTTCCACTTCTACACCTCACTGCCAAGAGCATGGATTCATTAGGATTTAGTTAAATAATAGCTGATAACACTTCATAAAAACTTCTGGGTTTGTACTATGGTTTGACATAAGGTCTTGCATGCTCCAATTGAAGTATTTAATTATCTTGAAATATATTATGCCTTTTGAAGTTGAGCAGCTCTTTATTATAGCTTTTGAAGAGCAAAATGATGAGGTTGTCTGAATGCTGACCCTTTCTGGTTTGTAATATAGGAAGGATGGGTGAGAAGCAGCTCTACCTGGGTTATTACTGCACCATCTTGAGTTCTAAAAAGCCTTGTCTGAAAAATGAAAAGTAAATGCAACCAGGGCATGCAAAAATGCAGTTTGGTTTCTTCCTATCACTGATATCTTGCAAAAGTCACTTGAGTAGAACTTGTAGCTCGGTCAGAGTTGCAGCCATGACATGTAGGTTTCCAGATGCTCCATTAAGATCACTGTATCAAACCTGCTGACAGGCCTGTCAGGAAGGACATTACTTCTGTGTTCAGTATGTTGTTACTATTTAATGGCTTGGGATGATCTCTGAGCAAGGAGAGTTTTTGGATGAGTTTATACTGAAACTATAAGCTAAGATGAGAGTTTGTATATGTGTGCAATAGATGAGTTAAATGCTTAAGGCAAAGTTGGGAGGAAAAACAAAATATGGCCCAAAACTCTTACAAATGCTGTAGAAATCAAAGTTGATATACTGTAACTGCTAGTACCTGAGCTTCTGTGTATTCCCTTTGAGGTGCATGAACAATGTTTGTGTACAAAATAATATAACCAGAGATGTCTGAATATGACTAATTTCGTCACTGATGTTCATTGGAAATGATATTTGGGTCTTCTCATGTGGGCTTCTTGCTTAAGGTATCTGACTCTGTGTGAATTGCCCAGAATGAATGTTATGGCAAATCTAATAAACAAGCTGTTCACAAGCTGTTTTGCTTTTGTTTAAACTGTTTGTGATGAAAATAGACATAGTAGTGTGTATAAAACACAAATCCTAATTGTTCTATGTGCCCAAGTTAGTGACTTTCTGATAGTGGAGGCTTTTGTTACTTATAATTATCCACAATGTCATTTGAATTTCCTTTTGGAAGCGGTAAGAAATGCAACTTTCAGGTGTTGTTTTCTAAAAGTGCTTATGTTTCTTCCCTGTTGCTGGATAGGGCATTTGAAAGCAATGACCTGCTGTTCTCTGTTTAACAATATTAGCAATGCTACTACCATGAGAAAACATGCTGCCTTTCCTTGGTGATTACTCAACTCCCAAGTATTATCCCACCTTACAGAGGCCTCTTGAGGGAAAATAAGAGAGAAGCAGTATGTATTAACACTTGCACCAAAAGTATGGCACTCACAAAAATGCAGTTTTTTCAGAACCTTCCCTCTGTGTCCTGGACCTTTTCCTGGTAAGAGCTGCCTCTCAGGCTGCAAAAGACTGGGGCAGAGGGGTTTAGGAAGAACAATCATTCTTGCTTTTGGAAATGAGATATGAGAGCAGTTACTTCTACTATGAGTTTGTCTGTAGGGGTTTTTTATAGCAACACTGGGCTGTGACCTAAAGGGCTGATGAAACTGTCAAATGGTTTTGACCATGAAGTGGTTTTTAGCTTCACACTCAGAAGTCTTTAAACAGATTGGTCTTACTGTAGTGATTGACCCAGCTCTCTCAATGTTCTTGCTTGGGTAGATGTTAATGCAAGTGGACCATGGTATGTGTGTTATTCTAGTAGCCCCATGCTGTTTGCCCTTCATTTACCATTGGGAAATGAATTATGGCTGGGTAGACTCCTGTCACTGCAGTGGTCTGAAACTGGGTCTTGAAGCTCCTCTGCAAGTACTGATGATAAAAGTAGAATGCAACATCTTTCTTTCATCTCTATTACCAGCCCCTACCCAGCAGAATTGCACTGAACTATAACTGTAGTTTGACTCTCGGGGAGAGGCTGCACATAAAGCAATTGCAATGCTTTGGCGTTAGCTGAGAGAGAATACAAAGCTTCTATTGAGATTTAAAGTGCTGAGTTAGTTGATTAGAAATACAAGGAGTTACTTTGAAGTGTTCTCTTGCTAGGTGTTCTGCCACTCAAGTGTCCCTGCTGACAATGACTTTTGAGGAGTCCTTTCTGACCTCTTCACTTGCATCAGTTTATTCTTCCAAATACTAACTTTATATTTTGAATCCTCACTTCTTCTTTAAGTGAGTTCTTCTGTTATCTAAGGTTGCTCTGAACTGAAAGTTGTCAAAGATGGCTTGTTTTGTAATGTTTTATCTACATCACTGTGAATAGCTAGGAAGAGAGGGACAGAGAAAAGTTGGGAAAAGAAAATTTACTTTATATGTGGGATTTTTTTTTTTTTTTTGGCAAGTCAGAACTGCTGGACCTTCTCTGTTACTCTCTTCTTAGCAGAATTATAGACATCTGAGATAAAAATCTGTGTTATTCCATCATAGTGAGATATCATAGGATCACATGGATAAGGTTACAAAGATCAATATTTAGATGTTTTGGTAATTCCTTTGCTATATTTCAAATTTCAAAGCTAGATTTGAAGCAAGTTATTATTTGTCCCTTGATCAAAGTACTGCTTTAAGTAAGAGGCTGAACCAAGTTTTTTTTTCAGAGAGACCTTCCTTGTAATGTTTTCTTTTTTGGGCCATTGTTTGCCCTTGTTCACTGTTTTTTTGACTTTGAGACAGAGGCTCCTTGTTTGCATCATTGTGCATGTTTATTTAAAATACATGTTTCATCCTAAAATCTAAATTTTCTATTTTCACATTGCCTAAGAAAAAAACTTGCTAATTATAGTTTTAAGTTTCAATCTTATAATTCTTTGCAATGTAAGGTTACACATGACGTGGCTAAAATATTTTTTATTAACTTTTAATATTTTTTACAGAACTATTTTCCTGTCTATTTATTATGTGCTTACCTACTTTGTCACCAATAGACCTGTTAGAGTCATTGGGATGGCCTTGTTATGAAATGGTGATTGTGTGTATTTTTGCACACATGAGAGTAGGAATGGATTAGATCAGTTTATGCCTCGTTGATGGCTGAGGTCTAGCCAACGACTGAAACAGAGTTGGAAAGCTTAGCACACTACGATTTTTTCAACAAAAACATAAACTTCATATGCACTTAAAAAGACATTTTTCCCTTAGGGCTGAAACTTTCCTTTACACTTTTTGTAGAAGAAACAAATGTATCCCATCCCCAGAGTGCTTAACTTCAAAAGACAAGGAGACAGAATATGGCAGGCAGGACTATAGCTGTTAAAATAGAGAATCACAAAAATGTGGTTACGTTTTGTAGAAATTCAGGCTGCACAAGTCTGTTCTACACAGCTAAATGCAGAGCTGTTAACAGGCCAAGGTAAGTGCAATGTGTAGTCCACAATAGGCAAGATTTTAAAAAAGGAAGAGTTAACCACGTGTCCACTTCTGGCTCACTAGGATAAGACTTGTTTCCCTTTGTAAGGGAGAGGGATTGATACAGAATACTACTGACTTTGATTGCTGCTGGAGCCCTGCAGCTGAGATGAAATGGAAATCATCATGCAGCAGGAGCAAGCAGCTGCTCTCATTTACCCTGGACACCCACAAAGGGCTGAGCAGCCTTTGCCTTTGAATTGACATCATGTTCATGCTGGCAGCACCAAAACATTCAGTGTCTCATGAGAGTGGGGGGAAAAAAGACTGTCTGATGCACAAGAGTCACCGCTGTTATCAGGAGATGCAATGTGCTTGATCCCTCTGTACTAAGGGAACAAAGGGCCTGGAGACCTGCCAGCTCTCTACAGGTAAGTAATCCTCTGCTGGCAGCACTCTTTCTTGCAGCCATCAGTGGAGCAAGTTCATAAAAATCCTCTCATACTGCAGGAACTGTTCTGGTAGCAGGCTATAGTTATGCAGCTGTAGCAAGTAAAGCAGTGTATGATACCTGGTGTGATGCTAGAAAGGGGATTTTGATCAGAAACCCACGGTGGGAAGAAAGGCTGTATAGTGCCAATGAAGGAACATAAAGCTGAAGGGTCAGTATGGGACAGCAATAGGGAAACCCTTGGTGAAGCATAGAACCCATCAGCATCAGCAGGCATTTAAGGAAGCTAGTACCTTGTTGTTTATGCTGCTGTGACAAGTGATGTGAGGGTCAGGCCTCAGTGACAATACTGAGAATCATTCTGGATCATCTACTTTTATTCTTGTGGCAGCATTTAACATGTGTTCCTTCCTAACAAGTTTGCTATATAGCCTAAAGTAAAGTTGTCATAAAGCCAGAGGTCAGTTTTTGCTGCTTAGTCACCTTTAAGCATTAACCTGAATAATTACATTAGTCAAAAAAATTCTACAGAGTAGGAGTGCATCCCCTGCCTCTCAAAGTTGAAGGGAAGTTCCTCATATTTAAGATCAAGTCCATGTATGCTAGTGACAGCTATTGAGTTGCATTTTAGAGCCTGACTCAAATGTGGAATTCCCTTCTTCTGGCATGTCAGGTGAATCCAGGTGTGCCCTTATAAATACTGCCCTCCTACAGACATTAGAGCAGGGGAAAAGAAATGAACTGTTTAGAGTTGTGTTTTCACAAATTGTCCCTGTACTTTTCAGTTGCAATTTCCAAAAACTTGCCTGCGCTCAGTAGCACTCTTCTTGCCTGGATATTTCATTCTTTATCTTGAGTCAGGAAGGCAGCAATACAGAGCTGAGTTGTGTCATCCATAAAATTTGTGCCCATGTGGGCACAGTCAAGGGTTTTGCCCTTTATTCCAGGGCAAGCATTCTAGGGGCGAGAGAAATCTGTGCCAACCTTGACCACGTTTTTCTTCTTTCCTTAAGGAAAACTGCCTCTGCCAGATCCTATGCTCTTCTGTCCATGTTTCCAGTTAATGTTTCACTGCAGATTCTCCTTGGCCAACACAGGAACTCTCCTGAGTTTCCTAGTTTAGGGTTTTTTTGGTTGTGTGTTGTTTTGGTTTTTTGGGGGGTTTTTTTGTGGGTTGGTTTTTGTTTTTTTTTTGTTGTTGTTGTTGGTTTTTTTTTACCTCCTGGACCAGACTCAAAATAGTAGGATTTTAAAGAATTCTTTAAGCTATCCAAGTAGGTTCCCTCTCATTCTGCTACATCAGCATTTCTTGCAAATAGTGGTGGTGTATTTGGACAGTTGGTTCTCATAATCCATCAGGCTCAAGGAATTTGATTGCTTTTGCTGACAGGAGATTGTACCTGCTGCTTGAAGGTACCTGTGCCCCATCAGCAATGGGTGGTTTGTACTTGCTATTACATCCTGTCAACAATTGAGCAACTCCTCATTTATTCATAAAATGTGCTCTGTCTTATCTTGGTTTATGATTTCATGTTAATGCTGCCAGATGCATTTTTTTCTTACCTGTCTGCACAGTAATTTGACTTAATGCAGTCATTGAGGAGGCTGTATATGGACACTTTACTCCAAGTAAGCACAAGCTTTAATCAATTTACCTGTTTCATTTCAATTTAGCTCAGAGTTTGAAGCAGTCAAGCAGTTTGTGCTTGCTTTCTGTGGCACAAGATCAGCAACTGTCTCTCAAATTTCCTGGGTCATTTTTTGTGTAAAGCAGCAGTAATTTTATGTGCTGCAGCCCCTCCTGCCTCGGGATGGTAATCTATCTGTTGTTATACATGCTGCTGTTCCCAGCTCCTTTTTATTTTCTCATTTATACATATCATCCTCTAAATCATCTTCCTCTGGTGACTTCAAATCTAATTCTCTATCACTTTCTGCAGATACAGCACCTATTTTTAATTTTTGCATCCTGATCTGCTTTTGCAAGCATCTAATTTTAGCTTCACGTTTAATGTGATCAGGTTCCCGTGGAACTCTCCTTTGCTCTAGGGTGAATGGCTGCACTGTGCATATTAATCCTTCTGCTGGATTCTGCTGCTTTATACTTCTGTGGCTTTTCTTTCCCTTTTTCTGAATTGAAAATGCTATATTTCACTATTACCTCTATGAGCCACTAGACTATTCCTTTTTGAGCTTGGTAGTATTTTCTTTTAAAGCAGTTTTCTGATCAAAGCAATTATTTTCTGCTTTTACTCTGGCTCTATCAGCACAAAATGTCTTAGCTGCTCCCTCAACAGTCACAGTAATACAGGAATTGTATCCTCGAGTTTCATTTTGTAATCGCTCTACATGTAGCTAGAGAGCATTTATTCTATATCATGCCTGGTCCTATGAGCTGAAACGACACACCCTTCCTTCCACAGAGAGATGTCTGCAGCCTGGAAGATCTTCAGGGGTTTTTTGATTTTTCTTATATTGCTCAGATTTTCAGTTGGCATCACTGGGGTGGCGTTAGTGACTTGTCAAAGTCTCTGCCTGCAGTGACATAAAGCTTGTTATGCAGCAAGGAAACAGAAGACTGGGCAAACTACAAAGGACAGATTCTGGCTATCTAATGAAAAAAAATTCTTTTTCTGGTACCATGCAAGAGCCATAGTCTGCACACAGCAGAAGGAGGCTGTTGATGCCTTCACATTGAATTTTAACTATTCTTACACAAGGGCTTCATGGAGTGCTGCACCTTGGGAGCCTTCCCATTCTTCAAAAGGGCCAGTGTTGGCTTTGGGCTCTTTGCTGACCTGGCGTGTTTCTAGTGCTCCTGGAACACCTCACATTTACACCATGGAAACAGCCTGCAATTCAACTGGACATTTCACTGTGAGCTGGCTAGTGAAACAAAAGATCTCTGACCAGAATAAGAAGAGAAGAGAAAAGGACACAATATTGTAATAATGAGTCCCAAGGAGAAAAATGGAGATCCAGTCCTTCAATCTGCAGTACCTCAGAGCTGAATTTGGTGTTATTGGAAGTTCCCAGTAGTGACTGTGGCATACGAGGTATATTTATGGTAGCGTACAAGCAATGACACCAGGCACAACACCAACAGTGTTTCTGGAGAGTACTCATGCAGAAATAGGCGTGGTACTGGCAAGGTCTCTTTCCAGAAGATCATGGATGTGGATAAATCAGGCAGTTACAGTTAAAGAATAAAATAGTGTGTGCCAGTAGAGGAGATGATGGTGATTATTTTTAGCTTTAGTTTCCACAGAGACTGTGCATCAAAAGTAATGAGAAAGGACTGGCAGGCACAGGAGGCTTTTTACACTCCACTCCATGAAAAGCATCTTGAGGATGAAGCTAGCTCAAGAAGTGAATTTGAGAAATTTTTTGCTAAAGTAAAAAAGCCAAGAGACCTGAGGCCCTGGAAGCTCTTACTCAAGGAAGAAATTTGATTTTGAACTTTACTGATTGCCTGGTGTAGCGTGTGGCCAATGTGGGCACTTCAGAGCTTTCAACATTTACTTGCTGGAAAAAGAGCAAGACTTCTGGAAACTTGGAAGATCTCTCCTTTCTTCTTCAGAAGACCACAAAGCTATTCTTCTGTGAGCTGGGCAGTTACGTGTAGGGATTTACAGCAAGTGCAATAGGCCTTCAGGCTGGAGTGACAGTTTTACCAACCATGCCTCTGTGCTGGTGCCCCAAGCTGGGCAGGACTGAGAAGGATCAGTCTCTTCAGATTTGATCCCTTGGGCTACCATTCAGTTGCAACCACATGTCATGACCTACAGCGAAAAAAGCTGAAAGGACTGTGAACCTTTCATGCAAGAAGAGCCTGTAGAGTGATTACATCCAAGTTCTGGCTGGAAGCACCCTGAGGCTGGCTGCTGCTTTATTTTGTAAAGTGGGTAAGTTCACACTCTTTTAACTCTGGGGAAAAAGCTTCTGGTTCAGTGATGGGGCAGGATCTCTTCAGGAGCATGTAAGAACATGGTACTGATTCAACACTGGCTGCGCTTGGGAGCATCCACCTTTGTCCTGACTTACCTGTCGGAACAACACTGAAGTATTGTCCTGAAATGTCTGTTACTTTAGTTCTTTGATCATCTGAGCTGGCTCCCTCGCTGCAAGAACGACAGTGAAGAGGAGAGGAGACAAAAGGGTATAAGGTATTAGGTGCAGCTCCACTGGTCCTGGAGGGTGCACTAAAGCATATTAGCTGTCAGGTGTCCCACAGAGACTATCCACTCTGTGCAGACAGACAGGGAGAGATTACACACATGTTGTGCTCGCTTCTCCCTTCTTTCTCATCACCTCCAGAGCCAGTGGGGTTGGTGGGATGCCAAAACACACCCTAGTATCAGGCAAAGTAGCTGGGGAAATTCCTCACTGTGGTTTATATATCACTATTAGGACCCTGGTCTCTCTGGGCTAGCTCAGAAGATGTCCTCAGAGACCTGGGGAAGCTTTTGGGGTGGTGATGAACAGACCAAGGTGCCTAACTTCTTCAGGAACTTTCAGAGCTGCGTAGCAGCTGAATAGGTGAAGTTGCACACCTGGGGATTTTAGTCCTCACTTCTTAATCTTTGGTAGCACACAAACACTGCTGTATCTTGGTATAGGAAATAGCAAATACCTTCTAACAGGTCACTGGTGGAAAATGGTGCCAATTTTGATCTCTTTGAATGCTGTCACTTTTCTAAACTGCTTTTTTCCCTCCTGGGATTTTGGGAGTTTCTGATCTTATAGATGCTTCTGCCGCAGGCTGCATGCTTTAGCGCCTGTAAGGGTGTTTCAAAGTACATTAGACAGCTATCCCTGGTACTGGTAGTTAATGGAGAAAGCTCAGCCTCCTCTATAGGTGTCAGTGTGGTTATACTACTTGCATGAAGTGGGAAGATGCAATCAGGCTGGATATTACAGGGAGGAGCATTTAGAAATTCAGTGTGAAAATGGATTGAATATGGTTCCTTATTGCTTGGTATCCATGGCTGTGCAGAGAACTGCCAGAGTATCTTTTTCCTCCTGCTGGCTGCACACAGTCTTCACGGATATAAAAGAGTAGTTGATGAAGTACAGGAGCATTCATCCTGTGGCTCAGATAAACAGGAAGAGATTATTTCAGTTCAGTGTGGTGAAGGGAAGAGCTCAAAGCAAACAGAAAATAGGTCATTTGATCCTTCCTGAAGTGACCTAGTGTGCTCTGCAATGGATTAATCCTATAAGGGGATCATCTCTTTCTGGATACGCCTGCACTGCTATGATGCCTTACGGGCCGCCTCTTTTTCCTCAAATTTACCTTTATTTCTGCCTTTGCCCTCTCTCCGGGACCCCTGCACCCGGCGATCCTCCGCCGGGCCGGGTGCGGGCAGGGGTGCGAGACACTCCGAGGGGAGCATCCTCGGCCGGCGCCGCCTCTCCCCGGCCGGGCACTGGGGGTCGGTGTTGCCCCGTGAAGCTGCGGCAGCGCCGGGGCCGCTCCCCGGGCAAGGGGAGCCCCGGTTGGGCTGGGGGAGCCGGGGCTGGGCGGGCACCAGGAGCCGGGCTCGGCCGGGGCCGTTCGGACACGCCGCAGTCGCAGGACGAGCGCCGTGACTCAGCTTCCCTGTCTCAAGTGCGGGGCATCCCCTGCCTCCTTCTCTGCCGACAGCGCCCGGAGGGCCGGGTGGGAGTTTCAGCTGACCGGTCACTGACCGCATGGCGGAGAGCCCTTCTCTGCCGTTGCGTTCAGTAACTGCAGGAGAGGAGACGTGCCTGGAGCGAGCTGCGACCAGGCCAGCAAAGGAGTTGCTGGAGCTTCTCCTCCTCCTGGCGCCAGTGGGTCCAGGTGTGAATATATTGTACAGAATCACAGAATACTTAGAGTTGGAAGGAACCTCTGCAGATCATCCAGTCCAACCCCCTTGCCAAGGCAGGGTGACCTGGGGCAGATGCAGATGACATAGGACTGTGTCAAGGTGAGTTTGGAATGTCTCCAGAGAGGAGCAATCCCTGGCCTCCATGTCATGGACTGCCTGTTCAGTGCTCTTTCACCCTCAGCATAGAGAAGTTCTTCATGTTGAGGTGGAATTTCTTGTGTGTCAGTTTATGACCATTGGTCCTTGTCCTCTTCCTGGGCACCACTGAAAAGGGTCTGGCACCATCCTGACACCCACCTTTGAGATAGTTATATGTATAGATGAGATCCTCTCTGTCTTCTCTGGGCTAAACAGGCCCAGCTCCTGCAATCTCTCATCATAAGAGAGATGTACTAATCATCTTTGTTGCCCTCTGCTGGGCCCTCACCTTGTTTTGCTACTGGCAGCCTACCTGGACTTCATAGCAGGCTGTGCCCAGAGCTGTGCTAAATGTGCAGATCCAGCAGCTTGTGGGCACACCAGCCTTGCTGCCTACAGGGACAGGAACCAGCCTGCAAACCCTCCCCACAGGAGGTTCCTGAGCACCGGGACACTCACAGCTCCTCTGGAAACAGTTGGCTGTCACAGCTGGACAACAGGCAGGGCACCCTGGGCTGAGCCTGGTGCAGACACCTGGACAGGGCAAGCTGTGCTGTGCCAGATAGGGCTAATCCAGGTGTGCACTGTGCAAACACAGCACTGCTGCTCCTGTCTGTGTGGCCCCAGCTGGTACTCACCATAAGAAATTGAAAATTAGGCACAACTGCGTGGCTGGACCAAGCCATGTCTGCCTGTGCCCTTCACCAACTGCTATTTTCAAGCCTTGGATATTAAGCATGGACCTCGCCTCAAAATCAAATCTCAGGGTATCTATTGACCTTCAGGAGCTGGAGTTTGGTACCAAAGAGCTGCAGAGTGGTATCACCCCTGAATACCATCCAGAGTAAGATCTATTTATCTATTTTAATTTCAAGTATGTCTTTCATTCAATAACATAGTCTCGCTGAAGCTTGTATTTGACTTCTTCAATCTCCTGGCCTGACCCATGCTTTTCTACAGGGCTGCTTTGAAGCACATCTCAGAATATGCTTCCAGATGCAGAATTGCCCCAGTTAAGGTCCCAGAAAGCATCCTGCAGACCTCAGAGCCCTAACAAAGTATGGGTGGAGCCCTATTTCCTCCTGGGATCTGAGCAGGCAGCAGCAAAGCCTGGCTGACCTCTGTGCTCAGCTTTCTCCTGCTTTTCAGCTTCCTCAGGCATTGGTGCAGCAGTACAGACTTGCCCTCACCTGAACAACCTGGGCTGAGATTCATTTGATTTACCCTTGTCTGTATTGTGGAGGCACTGATATCTGATCTAGACATCCAGAAAGAGCTGCTTTTAGGGCACAGTTCACCTGGTCTGTTCTAGACATCTTGTTTTCAATATGTCACCCCTAAAGTGCTCTTTCTCCCCAGTGACAACACAGGAGCTTGCAGCAACTAGTTAAGACAAACCATGTGTGGATGGAACCCAGTGGGGGCCATGCCCCTGTTCAGCCTTTCAGCTGGAGCCTTGTGAAGGGCCTGTTGTGGCTGGGGGTGTCAGACAACTAATCATTCAGGGCATGTGCAATACGTAGTTGCGGCTGCCTGCTGTTAAAATACTAGTTGTGGCATTGCAATCTGGGTCTCATAAAATAACCTAACAGCCAGATCTTTGCTCAGGAGGAGGATTGTTCCCCTTGTTTGACACTCATTCTCTGAGGGGATCCAAGCACCATTTCCTGCTCCCAGTGAGCAGTCATGAAGTGGCAGCCTCCTGGGGAGACATTCTCCATCTCTACAGCTGAGGTTGTTCTCATGTGCAGGTCTCTTTGAGACCATGAGCAAATAAAGTATTAACACTTTTATATTCCTTGATAAAAATGAAGTTACATTGCTAGAAGCTGAGATTTCTGATGTTTAGTGCCAGTGCTATTTATTACACCAGCATGAAAGCAGAACATTTATGCATTAGAAGTAGACTGAGTTTGGAGAACAGCACAAAAACCTCAGTAACATGGTCACACATAAACTACTGGGGGAATTAGACCCAGTCAGAAAAAGTGACCTGTGCTCTTTCCCAATCACTCTTGATACTTTCAGAGCAATGTTAATCCACAGGTCTCGAAGCACTTTAGAGATGTGTAATAGGTGGAGACACAGCAATCAAAAGCTGTGGCAGAACTCACACTGATTTTTGTAGACTTCGGATAAAATTAATGCATAACATGTAATAGGCAGCTGTAGGTCAGGAGCTGTTGCCCTCAGTCACTCTGCTTGAACCACCAGGTGCCTTTCTTCTTCTTCTAGTCTAAGCTTATCAGTGTCATCACTCTAAAATAAATGGCACCAAAGTTCACACCTTGTATCTGTACGCACAGAGACTAACAGAGCTGTTGAAGACTGGAGAGGCTGTTCCCATCATCTGGTCTGAACCTCTACAGCACACAGCAGCCATTCTTGACTTCTGAAGGCTTCAAATAATGGAAAGGCCTTGTGGTCTTAGCAAATTGTTCCAATTATCAAATACTTTTATTGTGTAGAGCTGCACTTAATCTTTGCTCTCAGTCCATCTAGTGGCAGTTCAGGACACTGAATCTGTGCTCTCGAAGACACTTGTGAATGAAAAAAAAGCGCAGAAGCTGGTTTGACAATTGGAAGAGGTTTCTAACATTTAAAGCTGCACTGCACAGTGTATAACAATTTCTATTTTATGAAAAATATATGTTGCTTTTGCATATATCCAAAGCATCTTTTCACATGTTGTTTGATATAATAAGTAATAGCTGTACATCTATGTCAGCCTGTTCTGTCTTCTCTGCTTTTGCCTTACCAAAGGCAGGCCAGAGAAATGAATGGCTGTGCTTTGGCTCAATGAGACCTAAATTCATTCTTGATTCCTTCACAGGGAGGAACATCAACAGTAGTAGGGGCAGCTAAGAGGAAAATGGTGCCTCTTTTGCATAAAGCTATTGTTCATATAAAGCCTTGATTTTGTAGATCCCAAGCAAGGAAAGTAGTCCTGTCCAAAACAAGGTCTTGCAGTGAAGATCAGGATGGAGAATTAGTTGGAGCTGGAGATCAGCATAGCACATATTGAAGCAACAGTGTAAGGATCAGTGAAGCTGCAGTTTATGGTCAGCACACTTGTTTCCCCTTGCAGCATAGACTCACAGGGTGCTTTATCTTGCCTAAACCTGTCCCCCCCGACTCTGAGTATACCAGCTAAACACACCTCAACCAGGAACAAGCATTCTGGGCAGTGTTACCTCTTGGATCTGGTGTCTCTTAGGTCCATCGTACCTCCTTGTAGAACTCTCAATTGTTCTGAGGTTAGAGTATCACTATGAGAGTAGTTGCTTTTCACCCAGCTGTTGGCCAGCTGCCAGACTCTACAGCACTAGCAGTGTTGGCCATGAAAATGTGTTTGCATACATGGGTGTTCAGAGCACACTATGATACCATGTTATTCTGCTGTTGAGGTTTTTTTCCTGAGAAGGCAGGAAGTAAGTTTGTGCAGTTCAGAGGCAGCAACAGTAAAGAAAGAGGACTATTCATCTGTCCCTTTGCAGGTTTCCTGGCTGAAACTACAGCCTGACTCCGCCTCCTTTTAAATAAAAAAGGTATTTTCCTCTTAATCGCTAAAGCAGAATGAGAGTAACTGTGAACGCAGAGCAGCTGCCCTAGAGAAGTGAAGTAAATACAAACGCTTGTGTGTCTACCTGTCATGAAAACAATGCAGTTAACTTCTTCAGGTAACAAAATTTACCATTCAGAGGTGCCATGTATGCCTATGGGTAGCTTGGTGTCAGGGCTCTAGGAAGATCAGAGTTACAGCAGTACTACCAGTTACTACAGAGTTTCTCTATGTCACTGGAAAACCACCTACCTAGGAATCAAATGTATTGTATTTACAGCAAATAAACGCAAACAATAGTGGGTTGGAGCGCTTATTGTGTGTCTGGCCCTGTTGATACTGGAGGGTCAAACAGCACTATGACAACTGCCACGGACACAGTAAACTGATAACACGCTCAGAGAGTATAAATTACTCTTTCCTATCTCTGTCATTGTGATGTTCATTACATGCTGGGTTTCTGATTGTGCAATGAGCCAGCGTTTGACTGAAGGTGGTTGGTGTTTGTAAGGGAAGTTGTCGCTGAGCCAAACCACTCCTTTGGAGCACAGCAAAGAGTCACAGCACCATGATGGGTGGTTTTGTGAAGCATAGGATCCTTGGTGAAATTATCATCAACCTCTCCATCCAGGTCCTTCATTGTATGACAAAAATCAATGTATCTGACAGACCGAATAAAATCTTCATTGACTGTCCCTGCTCAAGTTAAACCAAGATTTTCTTTCATCGCCTGACATCAGCCCCTTGTTGCCAAAAAGCCTTTTTGTAATCAGGAAAGGAAAGAAGCCAAGACATGGAGCATAAAGTCATCATTTATAACTCTTTTACTTTGAATTACAATAATTTTCTGAAATCTTGTAGGATTTGCTCGTTTTATATCAGGTTCTTAGACAGCACTTACATCATACATGCCCACACTTGGAAAAGATTATTTCACCCATGTGTTTACTGATATTATTCTTTTGAGTGTGTTCCACTTGATTCTGTAAAGCATTAAATATGCCAGAGGAAATACCAAAGGTGAAGATATTGAATACTGCTAGTGTTGCTAGTGTTAGGAAACATAAATAAGCTGAAAGTGTTGACATGACAGCCTGAGATACCACAACAAGTTGTGGGTTTTCTCCACTTCATAGTTGCTTTCAAGCCAGTCTTTTCTACAGCAAGATGGGAGGGCAAGGAAGAGCTGAAATAAAATACTGAATGAAAAGCAAGTATTTTTAGCTTTTATGAACACACATTTCTACACACATTTCTACCCTAATGTGCTTTTCACCTATTCTGCTGCTCATCAGGGACAGGAGACCCCATTCTCTGGTGAGAAAGCACAGCCCTCTGTATGCTGCCATTCCCAAAGGCAGTCAGAGGATGTGCCCATGTTGGTCGGGGTTGCAGAGCTCTTGCAAGAGGACACTGCCAATGTCTGCAGGGGTTAGTGGGCAGTGAATGCTTGTCTGTGACTCTGCTTGTGTTTCCTCTTCTCCCCCTTTCATGTCCTCCCCTTCTCTCCCACTCTTACACGCACCTGTCAAAGCTTCATCCTGTCTTTGGGTCCAGTATACACACCAATGGCCACCTTATGTTTTGCAGCTGAGATACACAGAGAGAAAAATCACATCTGATTCTTCAACTATTCAGATCAGAGGTTGTTTGGAAAGCGCCTTGGAATCTCATGAACTTTGGCTTAATGGCAATGCAGGGTTCATTTGGAGATAGGAGGTCAGTTCGTGCCTTGAGGGGCTGCTGACGATAAACCCCTACGCTCAGACTTCTCTTTCTGCTTTTGTAATCTCAGCCCATCCTGGTCTGCTGAGGGCTTGGCAGCTGGTTTTGTTGCTGCAGTCAGCTCTTTCCTCTTCTCTGAAGGTTCTTTTTTGCTTGCTGCCTCTGCTCTGTCTGTCCCTTGGCCACTATTGTCTGTTACCTGACCATCCAGCACTGGCTGAAGGGGCTCATTGTTCTTCTTCCACCTCCGGGCCCCCGACCGTGTATTGAATTCATACATTCTGCCAGTAACTTGCAAGAACAAAAAGACAACTGATTAAAATCATTCCTGCTTTAGCAGATGAAGACATGACAGTTCTCAGCATGGGGTTGAAATGAGTAACATGAAGCACTTGGAAACTCAGCTGAGCTGAGGAGGTAGCCCTGAGAGGGAAAGTCTAATTTCTGCAAGAGAGTGTGGGGACCTGGGCATTGCTGTGGCCTCTCGGAGGAGTTGCTATTCTGCCACTATAAGAACTGGCTCTGCAGTTTGGGCGATAGGAATATTCAAAACATTCCCATTCCAAAAAATAGCACCTTCTTATCATCCTATACCTCTATCCATGTTACAGCTACCGTGGATTAACATGGGCAGTGTAACAAACACATCCATAGTTGTTAGTTGTAAGGACTTAACTATCCCAAAACTTCTGTCTTTCACCATACTGAGCAAGGCCATTGTGGATGTCTGTGCCTATTTTGTCAAGTAGAGTTGCCTACCAGAGGTAGCAAAACCTTCTTAGGAGCACAGTATGTTACATACATCTTCCAGAAAATGTAAGCTTATCCAGGTTGACACAGGATTTGGAGATATGGGCTCTCCAATGAGTTTTGGCTGCGTGTGTTCCTCCTCCATTTGCACTAAATGTTTTCCTTGAGGCTTGCTGTGCACATTGTCATTAACAGAGTGAAGTACTGTGTGTTTTTGGTTTGTACAAGTACATGCTTCCCTCATATATATAAAATATTGTTAAATTCTGTTTTCAGCACACATGGCTGCCTTTCCTTATTAGACAAGTTTCTGTCTCTATTTAGATTTTATGGTTAATTTCTACCTGTACTTTAAAAGTAAATATCTTCTCCTTCAGCTTGTTTGCTACACAGAGATAGATAGAAAAATCGCCATGTCTCCAGTGTAATCACCTCATAGTCTAAATCTCTGTTTCTTGCTAAACAGAGAATCAGGAGCTATAGTGGCACTTCTAATAATTAAACATTAGTAATATAAGACAAATGGTAGACCATTAAGGCCCGGAAAGAAATGGTGGTTGTGCGTTACTACATGTTACAGTTTGTATCAGAATTAATAGTTTCTGACACATTAACACAATTTGAGCAATTAAAGATGAAACTGGATCTCTTTACATGTTATTTTTTCTGCCTGCTTACAAGGAAGGCACGTTAAAGCAGCGCAGATCAGGAAGCAGTTTCTGACCATCCCACTTAATCATATGCAACAGATGATGCCCTGGGAATTATTAAATCTCATTTTCAAACTGGCAATACTTGATCCTCTAGATTTTGGATGAGCTGTGGAGAAGAGGGAGGAGGAGTGAGTAGCACACATTTCCCTGCTGACACCATAAAGCTGTGTTACAGCTTAATGTTTGTGTCAGGCGTGACATAAATGTTATGGCTCTGGAGTGCAGTTTGGATGGGCTCAGATACCCTTAAGTTTAGTGTGGTCAGATTTGCTGAGAAAGGGAGCCTCCAGCTGTCATGCAAGAACACTGGAAAGCAGCTCTTGTGGCAGCCTAGAGACTATCTATGTATTACAAATGAAATTACACAAGGAAAAGCAGGGACTTTGGAGCCCATCCCTCCAGATCTCTTTATAAATAGGAGGTGGGCTTGGACCTGGATCAAACTGGCCTTGAGCAGCTTTGTGGATGGGTTTAATTGCACAGTAGGGCCCTCTTTGTTTTCCCCAAATTCTACTGAAGTCTCCATGCCTAGTGTTTCCCATTAGCTCAAGGCATCCAACAGCTCCGAGCCAGTTAATAAGAAACACAAGGTACAGGCACTTGGGTGGAAATTGGCCAGATGAATTCAGGCATCTAAACAAACCTGTCCTCTCCTGGATAATTTCTAAACCTATTGTATCAGACCTATTTTTCAGATCTATCTGTCACATATTACTCCCTCTTCATCTCTATGCTGGGGCCCTCATCCATTAGGCGCAGGGCTGGGCATGCTAATTCCAGGCCAAGGATCACAACGAGGGGCTCAGGGAGGGGCTGTGTTTCAGGGGAATGAGGTAAGTCAGAACAGCACTTAGGAAAAAACCACACTTTTTCTGCAATGAACCCTGCTGCAGAGCACAGTGGCTGTCACTTGGGGAAGGGGACAAGCACACATCTCCTGGATTGTCCTGGGTTTTGTAACTTCTGCCTTATTTTCCCTTTTCCCATCTGGTTAATCAGATATGCTCAGAGTCAGCATAACTGGAGCCTGGTCACACACTTGATAGCTGACGCCACCATAACTGTATCTAAAAGCAAAAGGTCTTACCTTTCCTCCCTAACAAGAGAAGCTTGGATAAACCACAGCAATGCAGTGTTGCTACTGCAAGGGAGGAGATCTGTGCAGGAACGAGTAACCCACCGCGCATCCAGAGAGAGGTTTAAGAGACAAAGTCACTACTCCTGCAGCTACATTAATCTCCTGGCCATTTCCCAGAGATAGGATGGGGGAAACCACATAGCCAGAGCAAGAGGCTTGCAGAAAATCCCTCCTCCCCTCCCACCTTCCTACACTACATCCCTACATTCAAGTTTAGCAGAGGAGTAGTGAATAAACTGGCCATTGGATGTGTGCTCTCAAGGGCCATAAGTGTATTCTACCATTAGAAATTTTACTGAGGCACTGTCTTTATTTGCACTGTCTGTGAGATGTAACTCCCATTCTCCTTCGACACAGCAAACCTGAAACATGAAAAGTCAATGTCGAACCATATTTAAATCAACTAATCCAGTTTGTTTCCAGCCAAATGTTCATATCCCCTGTTAATTGCTTTTTATTACCTGGGTCTATGGCTTCTCCATCAAATATAGTGTTTGTCATTGTCTGTGAAGAGACACAAAATGTGAAATGAATCCTGTGAATTAGTTAAGTAAGAAGAAGAAGCAATGACTTGGAAACGGTGATCTACATGGATGGAGGTGGATTTGTGTGACATGTATACTGCATTCCTTTAGGCTGGGTTTAATCTAAACTGGCAACAAGAGCCATTTGTGGTGTAGGGTTTTGCCATGAGATGTTCAAAGGGGAATTGATAAGGTCTGACACTCCAAATGCCTGCACCTGGGTAACCACAAGATGGTCTCCTCCACACAAAGGAGGCTTGAGAATCACCTTTCTGAAGAAGTTGTGGAGAGGAAGTTCACTGATGAAAGCGCCTTGCATAGATTCATAGAATATCCTGAGCTGGAAGGGACTCACAAGGATCATTGAAGTCCCGCTTCTGGCCCTGCACAGGACCACTCCAAGAATGACACCATGTGCCTGACAGCATTACAGCCTTTACGATATTACATCTATGAAAAAGAAGGAGCCCCAAGATCTAGGAGCAAAGAAACATCTACAACAGTAGAAACAACTACGGCACTTTCCTGCAAACAGCTTATCAAGACCAGACTCTTTACAGCTTGTGTACTTCACTGCTTGCACTCAGGTGGGTCAGGAACAGCTGCACAGGTCAGAGGTGTCTCAGCAGCACATCACTGCCATCAGTGAAGCTGTGGCACTTGTCATCCCACCTCTGTGGGTGCAGTGAGTCTCCCTTTCATTGTTGTGGGTCCTGCATGCGTGGGCTCCCCAGCGTGCATTTCAGCACTTGGAAGCAAAGGGGCCCCATATACGTGAGCATCCCTCACACCCAGCATTGCCTCCAAACACAGAGGCCAGTTGGGGCCATGAAATATTTTGCACTTGAGGGCAATCCTTTTTTCCTTGTTTACCATTTTTATATTCTCTTTGAAAACAAACACTCTTCATAGAAAGGGTCCCATGATCATATTGCATGATGGGGCTAGCAAAATAGGGTTTTGTTTCGAGGACAGCAGTACTTACCACAACCACGTCTTTCTTAGGTTTCTTCTTTCCTACAGAAAGGAAAACACACATTGTAAAGAATCAGACTTTTCTGAACATGACTGTAGAAACTAAAGCCAAGATTTCCTCAAACAAATAGATATTCTTGCTACTCAACTTCTGAGACATCTCAAATGAGCCTTGAAAAGAGAATTTCTTCATAGTATCTTAGAGTGGGAATCCACAGTTGCCAATGACTAATTAAAAGTCTAGCCTTGGAAAGTCTAATTCCTTCAGTAATGAATGAATAACAATGGTTTTTAAAACAAATTTCCCTTTCTAAATAATATGAAGTTATAGAGAAATTCACCTTTGGGGATATCTGAACTAGAAATGTAGACTATTGTAGTTCCATGAACTACTATTGTAGCTCCAAAGCTTGTGCACTCAACCATCCACTTGGAGACAAAACAGGAAAGTGCTGCAGTTCCCATAAAGCAAAATTCAGATTGAGGAACAGTTTGGTTTTGTGTGAATTTACCACACTATTAACTCATCCCACATGCAAACAAATACAGCAGCAGTGCCATGGGCATATCGACAGCGCAGATTCATGGATGATACCCAACAAGTTGCTATGATTTCTTCTTGCTTGCTCCTTGCCAATTTGTTTAATGGGCTTTCTTTGGAGAACTGTGTGCCTGGCCACCAACGGGCTTTGCAATACTCTGAAGCGCTGCAGATGGGCCTCAACCTGAGCAGTGATGGGAAACCTGTTCTGTCTGGCCTTTGCTGCCCAGCATTTGAGAACCAGTTTTTCAGAAAGCACCAAGCATTCATTTTTCTGGAAACGAGCCGATGCTGAAATGTCTCATATTGGGCAACCAAGAGAACAGCCAATTTTGTGGAGTTTGTTAGTCCTGTGTTTTTCCAAGCTGGAAAATAGTGGTTGAAGAGAAAGAATTACAAAAGCAGGGTCCTAGTGAGCCTATACGATCAATGCTTGCTAGCAAAAACCTAACGGGATAAAAGGAACTCTTTAAAAAAAGCATGCTTTTTCATGTGCAACTTATGCCCCTGCTCAGTTATACAAACCCCTTTAAAAGCACCAATACTTCAAAATAAATCTTCAGGTACATGAAGTAATGGTGTCAAGGGAGCAAGTGAAGTGATCAGAGAACAGGGACTTGGAGTGGAGAGGACTCTTGAAGGTGCTATATGTGGATGGGATTATGTTTTAACAGATAGCATTTGAACTGCATGTGAAAAATACAGTCATTCTTGAGCATCCACACCAGAATACTAGGATACTCTGAATTTGGTTTTTACCTCCTAGTGAATAGATTTGAACACCAAAAAGGCCAGGAAATCACTTAGTCAGGCCTCCCATAATTGGCCAGGCTTATCTAATCTCAGTACTTGTGTACTGGGTTAAATTCATTTGTCTAGAAATTAGCTTACAAATCTCACACTGAATCATAAACAAGGTCTTGTCATGAAGCATTAAAATATAAAAAAGAGATACACACCTGGAGCATTTATCCTGTAACAAAAAAAAGATTAAGAGTATTGTTAATAAATGTCATACTTTTGCCTACATAAAAATGTCGTGCTTTGTTCTCTTTCATTTGGCAAGAAGGATGTTTCCTTGAGTTCTGAGATTTGCCTGATTTATTTGGTTTCTCGTTTTGCTTTCACTGAAGGCCTGCATCATTTATTGCTTCGCTCAAACAGGAAAGCAGACTTGAACATTGCTCTAACACCTCTTCAGAAAGGGATGACATTAAAAAAAATAAAGTCTTACTGATAGCATGATGGATTTATATAACCTGGAAAAATGTATTTTCAGATACTGTTGTCTTACTCCATTCTTGGAGGAAGGTCAAGTTTTTGAGTCTGATCTGCTCAGATAATACCTTTTAAAATATTTGAAAGGTTGTAAAAGTTTTTGAAAATATAGAAATTGCTTTTTAATGGGAGAACCTGGCTCCCAATGAATCATTTTGCCTATTAATAAATAATAACAATAGCTTAGATTCATTTGTCATTTTTATCACAAGTTGCAAATGCCTTGCACACACCATTAGAATTAAAATCACAGTCATATATTACCTCTTTACATTTCCTGTAACTTCTAAATTTATGTCCAAATCCAGAGAATACTTACAGAAATCCTTTTTTTTTTTTTTTAATCCCAGTCCATTTAAAGGACTGCTTATCTTTGTTTTGTGAAGTAAAAAGTCAATTTAGAGGCAGCCTGGCTCCAGCCCAATGAGAAGCCAGCCAGCAGGGAGCCCTGTGCTTCCCACAGTGAACCAGAGCCCAGTCCCAGGTGCTTCCATGGCTTTTGCCAAGCACAAGAATTTAGAGGTACTGTTAAGATTTATGGGCCAGAGCCTTGCAACTGGCTTGGGTAGAACTCCAGGAAACCTGCAGAAGCTTTGCCAGGACAACAAATTTGGCATGAGCAGATTTGCAAAGGACTCTGGGAGGAAACTGCATCCAGTAACTACCTAGATGGGAGCTCTCTTGGAATGGGGGCCAAATACAAACCAAAAGCATTTATATTTGCTGTGGGCAGCACAGTCTGGCACACGATCATAGCTGCCTTTAGAGGTCATAACTGCTAATTCCACTGCTACCTTCAGCTAATGCTGATGTTACTAAACCCATGAAAAAAAAATGCCATGGACATTTTCTCTTGATTTCATATCGTTAACACTAAATATCACTGGTGCTGGTGACAGCATTTACCACAGGGAAGGGCACAACACTATAAAAGATTTAAAGTGTAGATTTCATTACGGCCAAAAGGCCTGGGCTGTCTCTGTCATTGACAGGCGCTGCTGGGGACTTGCCTAGCGTGGCATTTGGGAGGACTCACAGAGGTGTGCGGTGTGCTTTGCCTGCTGGAGGGCAGCACGTGCGGGCCCAGGTCACCAGCAGGAATCCCAGGAACCCCAGCAGTGCCAGGACCAGCAAACTGCCAAGGGTGACGACGAACGGCACGTACCACGCCGATGCAGAGTAGAGGTTCTCCCTTCTTGTCACAACAGTGAAGCCGGGCTTTTAAAAGAAGACAAGAGAAGTTCCTTCAGGCTGAACACTTGTAAGGGTATTGACACCAATATCTGATTGAACTTCTGCACTGAAGCACCTGGCACCTGGAAAATAGCGTCTGCTGGAGACAGGGATTCATCCCACCTACCTGCCTGCTGACTGCCAAGGCAGCTCAGGTGGCTGAGGTAGGCCATTGAGTTCCTGGGACAAACAAAGGCAGGTGAAATGGAGCCCACCCGCAATGCAAAAGGGAGGTTCCATATCATGTTTCAATACCTTATATTAAAACAAGCATGTTGGGGTAGAGCTTAAAAGCCACAGGTTTCCTGAGAGACTGTGAGCGCACTTTTGGAGGGTGAGCAAGTTCAGGGAATACTTCCATTACTGTGGTAATGGTTTCCTGTTACCTAAGGCAAAACTGGAAGTAGGTCATCTTCACTGCAGTCATCATTCAGCCTGCTTTGTAAGAGGAGTTGAACCCTAAGGAACTGGGTTATTGTATAAAAAGAAATTAAACTCCTTTTTTTTACCCTGTGACTTGTTCCAGAAGGGAAAACCACACTTCCTGAGCAGTACCAATCTCCCACATCTTCCTAAGCGTCAGGAGAGACATCTCTGAGCTGGCACATCACTTGGTGCTAGCAACTCATTCATTAAGGTCCCATCACGAAACTATCCTCACACATTTCGGAAATGACTCATTTGCTCTACCTGGTTCATTACCCATTGTGGTACTATTAGATTTTTTTAATCTACTCAAGTTTTTATTTAATTTTCTGTTAGACATTTGTAATCACCTTGTGTATGAAATTTAGTAGGGTATCTTTCCAGTTTAAGGATAATTTTAAAATAACCTATTTAGACTTGCCAATAAAAGATACATCCAATCCTTAGAGAAACTCTCAAACAATCTTAAGATCACCACCACCACTCTATCTTCACTTGGACTTTTTGTGACAGGGCTTCTTTTCTGCACTACCAGCCTTCCAGTATCTGATTCATCAAATTGCTGCACTGAACACATGAGTAGTGATGGGAGAACTTGCTGTAATAATGGAAGTGCTCTTCTGGAAAATAGACTGCAAGTGGAAGGCTGATATCTCTGGGGAGGCAGATTTAATGTTGTGGTATGTGGTTAAGACTGTTTGTATTTGTGGTAAAGCACGAGAAAGAAATACAGAATAAGTTTATTCAGCTTAACTTTTCATTTCCACATCAAGTAGGGGGGAATAGAAGGCTGTGAGAAAACCATTTATTCCTTCCCAACAGAGCATTAGATAATAACAGGGTTATTAATCAATCTGCAAATTTAGATCTAAGCATTTTCATAGCACAGCATAAAGACTTGCATGTGCTGTTTGCAGGATCCTTCGGTTCTGGCTCAGTTACCAATAGCCTCTAGCAGACCCCGACCATTTTACAGTGAAGAGCTCTTTTACTTTGGATACTCATATTTCATTCCTTCATGCAAAAGAGAAAAGGGTAATACCATCTACAGGCAGGCAGGGAATGGATGAACTCTGGATGATGGAAGATGGTGTAGGAGGGATAAAGGAGATGATCAGCACAAGAATGGGGACAGAGTGGTCTAGACCCTCAGGCTGTGCCACTTCTGGAGACAAGACAAAAGAAAGCTCTCCTCACATCCTGCACCAGCCTGATAGAAATCAGCTCCAAAATTAAACTGGTAAACCAGAGCTTGCCTGGGATGGCTGTGCAGAGGAGTGAACTGTGTTGCTGGGACACAGGGACACAGCCCCACAGACTGTGCAAGATCAGATCTCATCTGGGCTGCCGAGGGCTGTAGAGGCTTCCCTAACTCAGCTATGGACCACCACATGGGATGGGAGATCAGGAAATATGCATCCCAGCCCGGTGGATTTGTTGTCTGAAACCTGCTGAAACTCCAGTGACATGCTGAGGCTATGTACAACTGCTTCAGTTACGGACAGGGTACTCCAAGTTTTACAGGATAGTGATGGGAAAAGGACCCTTCCAAGTGATGAGGATTTGTTGTTGTTGTATTTTTCAACTTTGGTAGCCACAGATTAATGTATTCCACTGCTAAAAAAGCACATAGAAGTGCAAGGCAGCTGGGGAAGTGAATAGCTATGAATAAAAAAAGTAGTGCAAAATGCATGAGGTAATTTTAAGGTTCCAGGCAAAGGTTAATCCCTGCTCTTTCCTTATTAATAAAGCTGCCAAAATCTTTAACTTTCCAGTTGCATGGTAATGGCAGTGTGCCTGGTCCTTTGGCCACTTGCCCTTTTTGTTTTAGACACTGAAATACGAAACACATGTTACGACTCTGTACCTGGGACTAATCAAGCACCTTTGGCTTCATCATAAGAGCATAGTGCTCAGCACTGCCCAGGACTGGACCCACTCTAGGTTTTTGCTTTCCTTTTGCATACACCTACTCTCTTTTCTTCAATTCTGTGGAGATTAGTCCATAAAGGATATGCAGAACTGGACATAAATTTCAGTGAACTTACCGTCGTGGTAATGGCAGTAGTTGGGTTTGGGATAACTCTGATGTTTAAAGTCACTGTTCCAGTTTCAATTAAATGTGTCGTTTTGTCCCTGACAGACAGTAAGTTGTCATCTGTTATGTAGATCCGCAGATTGTAAATCCAGCTTGTGTCAAACCCGCTCTCATAGTCAAACCGTGATGCAAGAATCAGCCGAGATATATTGGAGCCAGCACTTGGTGAAAAAGTGAAATGATTGTTCTCGTTGCCTGCAAAAAAAGTGACACCAACATGCCAAAAAATTAATCCCACAGTAAAGTGGTGAGGTGTGGTGAAATGTCAGTTACAAGAATGGCTCCTGGATCTTTCTGATACCATATAAAATAATTTAAAACAGTACAGTCATAAAGGTATTACAGTATAGAATAAGACCCTCTATGGGGAAACAGCTAAGAGGAGGCTATGGAAACATTTCAGAGCCATAGGGCACATGAGAGGTCACCAAAATGACCTGTCCTTACAGCCTGGGGAGCACCCAACAACAGCCAGCTGGGGTGAACACCCTACACTGTGACTCATTCTACTACTGGGTTGTCCCTGGAGTGTTACTCCAGCCCCTGTCCATGGCTTTTCTCTCTGCCAAGACGCAACAGCCTTTGAAGAGGTCCCCCAGCAGAGAGCTAATGACTCAGGGACATTAATTGCCTCCAGGGCTTTGTCAGCACCATGGGGCAGGGAGGAGAGCTCAGAGACGCTGGCTCTGCACCCGCTGCTTTCTGTCTGTGTAGCTGGAGAGCTGCTCATGGGTTGGGCTGCAGGTAGGACAGCCCCAGCTCTTAGGCTCTGAGCAGACACATACAGGAGTGTGATGACTCATCAGAGTCATGAAAACACACCAAATGTGCTTTAGTTTGGTTCTTGTTGCCCCATAAAGCTCCAGAGTCGACGTGACCTTGAAGGCCATGTCTATTGTACAGCACAAGATGAGCCATGGGCTGCCCTGTGGCTCAGACGGCAAGTACATGGCACAGCTCACATCTGTACTGCCAGAACTGGACCTGTGGGCAGACCCTGACTGACTAACACAAACACAGACGTTGCATAGTTTTGTGCGTCAATACCACCGCTGCAGAGCTCTCTCTGGCATCAAGGGGCTGCAGTAGGACAGAGATTCTCTCTTTTGATGCTCACAGCACCTGGACAATCTGCTCCCCCCTTCACAGCAGTCACCTTAGCAACAAAATACAAATTGCCCCAAGAGAGTGTGTTCCCTCTTTTGTGAAGCCGAGTATTATCCCATACCACTGCAATTCTCCAAGTGGATGTTGCAGTAGATTCAAACACAGACTGTTAAAATGGGGATTTAATGGATACAGCATGGACCTAGGACACACAGGTTTAAGCAGTAGTTTTTAACTGTGTACCAGCATCTAGATGTGAGATATGCAGAGTAACAGAACTCTCCATCATTTCTCACAATTCGCTCAGCTGTGATTGGAAGGGAAATTTGACAGTGCACATCATTCCAGCTCATTCTTCCAAAGTTCGTGTCAACTGTGTAATTAATTGCCAACAAATTCATGTGGTAGGCAATGCAGTCTTGCAAGGGAATGGTTCTAGGTGCTAGCACCAGTAGCCAGCTTGTGGAGACACATCTCTTTCGGTAAGCAGCAAAGTAATGGTGTGCGGAACTTGTGGATCACAGCTAGCTCACCATGAGAAACAGCACATAAAATGTGTTAGATTTTTGTTTACAAATCTCAGTGAACCCCCAGCATTCACTAATTTTTTCACTGTTCCCAGCTAGCACACTGTGACACAGTACCTTCATTAATGAAGTAACGGAAAGACCTGGGATCAGAATCACGATCTTGACATTCAATCCTGAAGCCATTAATATTGGTCCCAACAGCTAGGCTGACTGGGATTTGAAATGAATAGAAATTAGGTGAACAAACTGGTTCTTCATCATTTACTTCCAAAACATTCACAGTTACCTGAAAGAAAAGAGCAATAGCAAGCTGGAGCTGCTCCACTGTGTGAGTCAGAATTTTATTAACTTCAGAAAGTGTTTGGCTTCACCCATTTTGTTCTTTCGATCAACAGCAGTTGAAAAGCACTGAACCCCTCTTCCAATCCAGTTCCTGCCAGAAAATGTCTGTCATTTGTGCTTCAATTTGCGCTTCTTGTGATCAATGCTCTTCTGGGAACAGGTTCCTTGACCTGAACCATCTTCCAAAACTGTGGGATTTCAAGCTTTCTGACCATTTGAATAACCTGAATTGTGTCATAGTTGGAATGACATATTCATTAAACTCCATTTCAAACCTCTTGAACTGCTTCACAGTCATTAGTTAGGCTTCCTAGCATATTTAATAGTAATTCAGAGCATGATCCATGGAAGAAACAGTGCTTATAGACTGTTCCCAGTGAGAAAGAAATGCTGATAATGGCCTTCTGCAGGGCTGGGAGCAACCCAAGTAGCACCAGATGTGTTTAATGTCAGCTGAGATTATCTGGCTGAGAGAAAAAGGCTACCCTTCCCAAAGTTCTTTCCTAGTCGGGCAATAGATAAACTTGTCATCCTTAAAATCTTCCAACACTGAATTTTCATTAATATTATAGATGATAAAGAAATTCAGTAACCCCCACCTAACATCTCTATGGGTGGTGCTTGGCTGGAATAAAAAGCAAGTTTAGTACTTCTGTCACCTCCAAGAGATGTACAAAAACCAAATGTGAAATGAAACGGAGCAAGAGTTTAAGTTTATTCGGAAGATCTTGGTACCTGGTTCTGGGACATTGGAGTTAAAATATAACAGTGACGAGACCAGGTTCTTAAGGATTAATTAAAGAGAGATAGTACTTTGCTGCAAGGAGACTGCTAAAGTAGAAGTGTAACAAAGACAATTTGTTCTGTAAAGATAGCAGGAAAGACACATAGGATTTATAAGATAGGATGGACATCCAGAGATAAAGGGGCAGTGACTCAAAGGGGGGTTTCACAAGCCCCCTAAACTAGCCAGCGAAACAAAGAAAGTTGAAAAGTTCGACCAAGGAAGAGCAGAAGACCCTAACGAGGCCTAAGAAACAGGAACTACCCCCGAAAGACTCCCCAAAAGGATGACTCCACCTCAAGCTCCTCCCAAACTCTGCCTATTATGAATATTATAATTAAATGTTGCAATTATATGAATATGTATGTAGGAATGATGAAATCCATTCTGAAAACTGTATAAATTCCCTTTCTTGCCCGGTGTGAACCGGAGGCTTCCCAACGTTGCCTAAATAAATACCTTGCTGCTTAAAGACAAAACTCATCTCTAAGCAGTTTTTCTGTGCTGGTTTTCGGCATCAGAAGCAGTCATGAGGGAGAAGATGTGAAAAGAAGTAAAAAGAAGTCTGTCTGTGAAGGACACTGGGATTCTTTGAAAGAACTGACTGTTAAGTGACCTTTGTGGGTATACCAGTTGTATTTTTATTTCTGAATAAAATAGATCTGGGCAACAAACTTGAGCACAACCCTGCTGCTAAATGTTATCACTGGTGCCTGGCATGGCCTTGGATCCTGCCAGATAGCACCATCAGGGAAAAAAATAGATCAGTGTCAGGGGAAGGCACATGTAAGGGATCAACTCCAATAGGCCATATGAACACAGCTGTACTGGGATGGCCCCTCGGACATTAACCCAAGAGGCTGCCCAAGTCCTGCCCCCATCCCCAAGGGATTTAGCACATCCTCTCTGTACCAACCATGAAAACACAACTCTTGTGGGCTGCAACACAATTCCCACATTACTTTGGATGCTTTGCAGTGAAAAAACATCACAGACAAAATCAAAATTATGTTTGAGGGCCAAGGGACACTACACAGGTTCCAAAAAAGGCTCGTCACTAAGCATGGCTACTATTAGATTGTGCTGCTTGGCCTCAAGACCCTGTCCTTTTTCCATTTTCTGGCACATATGTAGCCATAAAGAAAAACTTAAATTGTCTCAGGCACAGAAAACAATTTCACTGCCCAGGTAAAATTAGGAAAAAAGACTGAGAAACAAAAACCACAGAATTAAAAACATTAAAATATTACTTTAATTGTTTTTGTAAGAAAAAACCAAGATTGACTGAACTGAATGAACCTTTTTCAACTGAGTAATATATGACTCTGTGCAGGGTTCAACTTGCCCTTCACAGACCAAAGTGCTTTGCCCAGTGTCTTACTGTTCTTGCCAGGAAGAAAAGAGAAAAACATAGATAAAGTGGAAGAAGTAGAGTGGATTTACTCACTGATGCTGTTGTAACCTTCTCTTGGTCTGAGGCCTGTACTGTGAAAATGTGTTTCTGAGTTGTTTCATAGTCTAATCTAGCTAAAATCCTCACATCGCCTTTGGTTGGGCTGATCCAGAAGATATTTGTGTAATCCCTGGTGCCTCCTCCAGCTACAATGGAATAAGTGATGATAGTGGGTGGCCAGTCCTTGTCTATGGCATGCACTCTTCCGATGCTGGATCCAACTGAAAGACAGAAAATCCATATTTCATTAACATTTTAAGGAACAGGAGGTACAGAGTACTTGTAACAACAAAAACTTGATGAAACTGAACTAAAGATTTGGTTTAGAGTTTTTCACCCAAAAACATCAAAGCAATGGTGTGAGAAGCACTAGTTCACTATGCTGTGCTATGGCTCCCCTGTGCATGGGCTTGCCTGCCAGCAGTAAATACCAAAACATGAAGAGTCTGTAGAGAACCACAACAGAAGTGCACTATGGCTGGGCCAAGGGAGTCCTCCCTTGACTATGTCAGTCTATAATGGTTTCTTTGCACCATTACACTCCCTCCAAAAGGCTAATTTAGCAAGAGCAGAAAGACAGTCTAAAACAAGACATCTGAGTTCATTTCCTGGCACTGTCACAGATTTCTTGTGCAACTGCTGAATTTGTCTGTGTCTCAGCTTCCATCTGTACAACTGGAGGTTTTGCCAGTTTAGTCTATTTAAGGCTAGTAGGTGGTTGTATGGCGAGACTCGGGTTGAACTGGAACTTTGAACCATTCGCTTCATTTAAATATATGGAAATTCATGTAGAGCAAAGAGGTACTTACCAACATGACAACACTATTTCTATCATGTAGGTGTTACTGTACCTTTAGTAATTTCTGAAACATTAAATACGTAAGATAAAGTATTGAAGACTGGAAAAAATTCATTCACTGGCTTTATCCTGATGTAAATGTAGATGATATCTGGAAATATAACAAGATTAAATCAGAGTGGAGTATGGCCGTGAAATTTTCTCATGCATATATTCAAAATACATATGGTATTCCTCTCTCCATGCTGTTACAGCACAGAAAACTACCAAAAACAATTTAAAAGGGATACTTGCTTGAGTAGTTAGGATGGGCAATATCTTGCACCCTGACAATCAATGTATAAACTTCAATTCCTAGATTAGCTGGGTTCTCTAAATCAGTAGTTCCAGTCATCTAAATTAAAAAGAAACACAATTATATTTATGCTTCCTTATGGGAAATCACAGTACACAGGATGGCAATTACTTTTTTCAGCATTCTGTAAGTGTGGTCTCCCCCTTGGACATATAGAATTGTTCTACAGGAATAATACAGTCTATTAATCAATTGCAGGATTAAATTCCAGGCTTTCTTCTGCACATTCATGCTCTGTTATCTCTTGGAAATTCAAAACTCTTTCTTCTGCCAACAAAATTTCTTCCTCATAAGTGCAGGAAGTTTTATCATTTGGATCATAGGGTCTTGACCTCTTACCCAGTCAGTTCAAAGCACGTGTAATGAGCTGGGTATTTACTCTGCCCTTTGTTGGTTCAACAAGAATCTGTGATTGCTAAACAGCAGTAGTTACTCCTTGAGCTCATGCCTGCAGACATTTACTAAAGGTATCAGGTCCAGCCACCAATGTTTATCCAGGCACCAAGTTGTTACTAAATGGTGGCTCACACAGATTTAAATCTTAATCTCCTGAACTCTCTATCTTGCTGTAGGAGCCTCATAAACTTTGGGGCAGTAGGACTAACACACGGGCATCCACTGTTCATCACAGTCTTCAGGGAAACTCCTGGAGGAACAGGTCACTTCAGATAGCGTGTTACATTACACATACACGATGATCAAAGGGCTGACAACAATCATATCCTGTGCAGCAAGGAAAATGCTTTCTATTTTGGTAGATGAAGCAACTGAGGGCAGTACTTATCAGTAAGGATACCTCAGATCCAAAATTAAAATAAGCCATACAAAATCATTTTACTGCTCCTGTAGCACTCTTGTCTTTTAGACAGAATGCCTATTTTTTTCTTGTTTCCCTTTTTCTGTAGTTGCCCATGGTTCTTTTTGAAGCAACAAAACAACCACTATTGCACATGTCCAGGAACTAGTGAGGTTTCTGGCCAATGAAAGTTTGCTAGCAGCTATCAGCATAAGGAACACATATTTTGACATACAAAATCACACAAGTGCAAACCCCACCATACTTTTGGGAAAATTTGCCACTCAAAGTGGTTTTACAATTATGACCAATGAAGCTGGGAAGTCGTTACTGAGTGTGGGATTTCTCAAGAATTTAAATTCCTCATGCTGAATAGCAAGGATCTTCCACAGTCTGTCATGAGTAAGTGGGTATGAAATGGCATCAGATTTCTCTGTTTATCCATATCAAAATTGGTGCTTCACACTCCCTAAAAAAGGGTATTTTTTTCAATCATATCTATCACATTTATTTAAAACTGGAGAAAACAGTCTCTGTTCACTAAATTCTGTAGAATCCTTAGAAGGCACCCAATCAAAGGGTATGTAGTTCACATCCAGTCAAAACAGTCATTCATACCAACTGTGAAATGGATTACAGTAAATCTTTTTTTCTTGTACAGACAATGAATTAAAAAAAACTTATAATACTTCATAAGTTGACTTCTGAAATAGGATAATCTAACATAAAGCCACAAATGACTGACCACAAGTCTTCCAGACATAGTGGAATCCAGAGTGAAGTTATTGCTTCCAAAACCAGATAATCCAGTGAAAATAAATTGATTGTTTGATGGATCAACATCAATATCTTTACAGTAATTTGTAAGATCAATGAGAAATGTCCCAGGAGCCGTATTTTCATTTACTTCTTTCCTGTTCAAAATAAAAACATTTCCCATCAGAGCAACTTATATTTCTTCTTTTGAACTCTTCACAGTTTATGTGCCAAAACATTGCTTTATTTTCTAAGTGAAATCCTAGATCTAAATACAACAATAGATGAAGCAATCCAGAATCTGATCCATATGTTGTAACGGACAATAGCCCTGTACAATGGGCAGGCTAATGATTAACGTCCATTTGAACCTCTAGCTGTAGATCTGGGGAGCCCAACTGATGTGCCCTGCACTGCACACTGGTCTGGGGCAGCAAGGCAGCACCAAGGCAGTAAGACCCTCAATACCTGAAGGCAGAAGGACTGCATTCTGGTGTGTTGTCATTGATATCATCAACAATGATTGTGATCTCCATTTCACTGGCATGACCAGTGCTGGGACTGTCCTCCACCCGGACTATCAGTGAGATGTTGGGATGGAGCCGCAGTGGAAGGGAGTCACGGTCGAGTCTCCTGGTCACCTGCAGCGCTCCAGTCGCTGGGCAGGAAGCAGACAGAAGTTAGACATTCTCCGTAATGGTGAATGGTGAATAACAAATGGTCACGGTGTACATGCAAGAGGACAGGGTAGCTCAGCAGACAGGTAGCAGAACAAAAAGTCTTCTACTCTGTACAAATCGTGTCTGGTTTAGTTTTTTTTTTCAAGTGATACAAAATTGCTCTGAACATTCTGAGTAAGACTAATGGCTATATACCCACTATATATATATATATATATATATATATATATATGTATATATACCCAAAAAATAGGACCTGGGAGGCCTCAGCAGAGCATTTGTAAAGCAGTTAGGTTTCCCTTACTCTCAAGTTGCTATTGCAAGTCAGAGTTGAGTGCATTCACAGAGCATCAAGGAGAATGAGCTGCTATTGCCTGTGCTGTCCTTGCTCTCCAGCATGTAAGACTGCTTCACTTTCTACTGTTATCATTCAATCATCCTTCAGCACCTCCAAATCTACTCACACATCAACAGAGCTGCTCTTAGCTGTGACAGACTGTGTCAAGTGCTCTGGTCAGCCATTCACTTCATTTTTTTTTCTGTTAGCCTCTGTTCAAAAATAGAAGGTTTTTATGGCACAGAACAGTACTATTCCCAGAGCACAAAGGTAAAAGAGCAGTGTATATATCCTCTGCCTTTTGGAGTGTAATTGAGGGGGAGGGTGACAATATATGGCCAAAGGGCATCAAGAATCCAAAGCATTTAAGGATCACTCTGATCCCCCACAGCACTGTGTTGTGTGGCACCTCTTACAGTTGTGATAAGCAGTTCTAAAGCAATAGCAGACAAGGAGCAAAGCAGTCGATGAATGCCAGCCCTGGAGCAAAAACCTCTGGGGAACAGATATATGGACCCCGGAGAGCACAAAGGAGTTAGGACCACTGTAAGAGAGAGGATTCTTTTGGATGGCCTTACCTGAGGAGGGTCATGAATGGAGCAATGAACCTGAGGTGTAGATTTGCTGCGCACCTCAATGCTAGAGAGGATTTCAGACAGGAGAGGGGACATTATGGTACAACTATGTGCAGCTGCTTCAAGAGCCCCAGAAGGGTCACTGCAGCCCTCAGAGATTAGAAAGAAGTCATCTAATCTGACTTCCACCCAAGGAACCATCACTCTGCAGCCACAAGTCAACATTTGTCAAGAAGCCACCTTTGGTTTACTTGCTTCAAGATACGTTATGATATGAGATATACATATATAAGATATGAGTCTTGGTCAGCTGACCGAAGAATTTGACCTTAATAAGGGACTGAGCATTCATTATTGATATGGGAAGCCACAAAATAAAGTAAGTCAATTTAAAACTAAGGCAAAAACATTTTCTCCAAAGTAGCCACTCTTTTTTTTTTTTTTTGTTGAATGTCGGAAGGCACATTTTTGCTTGTCTTACATGGATTTATGGAGAAATATCTGTCAGAAGACTGGATGCTGTAGAAAAGTCTGCTGGGAGAGTCTTCATCATCAGGATCTTTAGCTGTTATATTGGCAACAATGGTGCCTGGGCTTTGTTCCTCTGGAATTCTATAGATTCTTTGTTTTCTACAAGATAAAACAAAATTCAGCAAAGCACACGCTGTGTTTACAAGGGCAACTGATTACAGACTTCCCTGAGCAGCCAATTGTAGGAGCAGAGCCATGGCCATACTGGGCTCAGAGATGGTATTTTCATGTCAGGGTAAATATCTGCCAGCTGGACATGTAGCAGTAGCTGAACTGGCGTGTGTTCCTGTGTTCATAAAGCATGACACAACCACACAAATAAGTGTTCTTCCCCTGCAACTTTTCCACAGAAAAAACAATTTGACTTTCACAGAATCATGGAAGCTGAAGATGAGAGGGCCGTTAAGACATGCTGCCCATACCCCTACAGACTCACCAGCTCGTAAAGCCATTTGCTTTAGTTCCTTCATTTTGCAAGAGAAAAACAAAAATAGAGTAAGTTTAATCATCTTTTGGAATAAATGCTGGAGGTTTCTGGGGGAAAACAGTATTACAGAAAAGCTGAGTTGCCCCTGCAGTAGGCAGAGTCAGGGAGGAGAACTCTGGTGGGTGCCCGACAGATGAACGTGCCTCAAACTCCCAACAACATCTGTCTGTCTGATGCATTTTACATAGAGAAAATGGTTCTTTACTGCTGCTCTTTGGTATGCCATTGCTCCCAAATTCCCCATTAATTGAGTTTTATAGGTCAGATGTAGTCTGGCAGGTAATTGCGCAGGATTGCTTACAGTGGGTGCAATTGCACATTCACATAGGTACTCAGATAGGCAACTTGAACCACGTGGAAAAACAGGCATGGGCCAGGACACAAAAAATTGTGCAAGGAATTTCTGAAGGCTGATTTATACAACTGAAACACACACAAACACACAGACATCTCCTGCTTCTAGAACTCAAAGAGAGTTGAAGGTGCTCGAGAGTTCAGCAAAGAATTAGTAGTGTGTTTCAAGACCAAACCCTTTTGTACACTTTAAACTTTGGATGCCACCACTTAACTAATTGACTAGTCTATAGTTCCCAGTACAGGAAAGCATGAGCCCTTCATTATTCTCTGAAAATACACATCTTAGCAATTGGAGCAGAGAATTACAGAACAGAAGATTACACATCTCCAGGTCTTCACTTGCAATTTTAAAAATGGTTAAGAAGACACATTATCTTCAGCTGTTCTGCCATTATATGAAAAGAGGCAAGCATACAGGAGAGAAATCACATGCGGTTTTCCCAGTAAAACACCTAACTTATAGCCAGAAGTAAACAAGGAGTTTATGAAGGCTGTGGTGTCAGTGTATTTATAAAGCTTCTATCTCACTCTTGGCATTGGATCTCTTCCTTCTTTGTTCTCCTGTTGCTTCCAGAGTCACTCAGAAAAAAACAGTAACAGATGTCGTTCACTTGTACCAAAAATGCCACCCCAAAATGCCTGAAGGATATAAGAAGGACATCTCTAACTGGTTTTGGTTTGAAGTAGGAACTCCCTAGGCCCACTGGAACAACAACTACAGCCTCTCTGTGGACAGCAAACTCACCACAGCTCCACTTTCCCTACCAACCCTCCTGCACCCTGTGCTAGTCATTGTCCTGTCCCCACTAGATCTTTCAGGAAGAATTGGGACATTATTGAGCACACCCCCATAGCACCAAGTACTAGTACAACTGAGGAGGAGTGGGGGCCACTTCCTACACAACTGTGTCTGGGATGTGTCCTGTAGTCCATCTGTCTGCCACCTGCCAGTGGCTTTTTACAGGATGGTTCAAGCAGACCTTTCAGACACTGCAATGTAATTGCAAAGGGAGCATATGTTTGTTTTCTTGTCTTCTCCTTTGTTTGCCTGACTCCACAAGTTTTCCATGGATTTTAACAGCCAGAATTTCAAAAGGCTGAATGCCAATGGAGCACTGTGAACACCAAAACCAGATGTGCTTGCATATACTGTGGGAACAATTAAAAAGACCCTTTGAAACTCTGTTCTTGACAGCTTTGATCGGGGTAAATAAAGAGGTTTGCTAACTCATCAAGTTTCCCCAGCTCCCATCCCAGCACTAATTATTACAGTGTCAGAAAGTGCATAGCCTCAGCATGCTGCTCACATTTAAGCACAGGAGACACCATACGTGTGCATACTAAGGAGACATCATGAAGTGTAATTTAATCTAAAGTGCTTTACAAACTGAGCTGCACTTTTTGGTCTCTAGTGTCAATCTAAGAGGGAGAAGGTTCAAACAAATACCAGACTGTATTCATGCCATATGAGAACTGAGTCTTAGAACTTTGGTGTTACAGATGCTCAAGTCACTGCAGCTTTCACTAATTCAAATATTTAAAAGAGCTCCTTTAGCATTCCAGACATAAGGATAAATACACAGAAATGGCAACATTTGGAGGGAATAATCAGTCTAGAACACAATGTGCAGATGTTGGCACTGATAAGAGGATTCCCCCTGGTTTCAGAAGTGCAGTAACATGGGGCAGGCTGTTAAGATTATTGTGTATTGCAGACATGAGTTTCAAGCATCAAATAAGTAGTAACAGCAACAACAACATCAAAAATCCATTCCTATTTCTAACATTTAATTCTTCTGTTTCTTCAGATTCTCCAGCCCTCTGACTACCCATCATGGTCCAGATCCTTGACTTTGGCCCAGGTGCCACGCATTTTTCTGGCTCCACAAAACACCCAGAAGCTTGTTCCAAACAAGTGGTTGGAAACTCTTGGCATGGATCCAGGTTCTAACTTTTGCATAGATGGCAGGAGAGCAGCCATCATAAATATTCTCAGCAAGACCCTTGCAGAGTCTCAGAATCAGGAGGCATAAAGAGAGTGTCTTGAATGCCATCAGTGTCTCATGCAAGTGACAAAGATTAATCAACAACAGAGTCAGATCAACTGCAATAATTGTCAAGCTCCTGCTTTAGAAACAACCATCCATCATGCTTTCCACCACAAAATACCCTGCTTGTGGCACATGCATTTTCTTTCCCATTTTTCCAAATTTTCAACAATATTCCTGATTCCAACTAAAACTCCATTAGTCTTCAAAACTATTTCTAACTTGTGTGTTATGACACAATTTCCTGTTTATTACACAGTAAGAGACAAAAATGTTTCAAAAAATCACCGGGATTGTTTACAAGTGTGGCTGGGAAGAAGAGGAAGACAGATCAAAAGGAAGACCTTTTTTATGTCTAGACATTTCTACATGAATAAACATCGTTATGGTGAAACGCACACCTGCATAAAGGGTAAATTCTAAATGACTGTATTCACACAGATTGAAATTAATCTCCTTGTCTGAACTTGTCCAAAGGTCTTTGCATAGCTTTAACCTCTCTAAATGCTAAAAAGTACAACAAGCTTGTTTGGCTGTTCTTAGCACGAATGCAGAGCCTGGAAAACTCTAAACTATGAAGAATATAAATAAAAATAAAAGAGGGAAATTAGGATAAAGCTTTCCAGTATAAGAACAGGAATCATAACTAAATTAAAATACTTTTTGAGTAGTATTTTGTTGTTATATTTATTTGCCCTTATGTTACACTGTCTCATTGACACCAAAGCAGTAAACCTGGGAAAACATCTACATTTTGAGTGCAATGGAAAATTTTCACTCACGTGGTAAAGTAAGGCTTTTCATCATTGATGTTAATTATATTTATATTTACTGTTTTAGTTGAGTTGAGTCCATCCAGATCTGTCACTGTTACATTTAAAAAGTAACTGTTAAATAAGAAAACAAAACAAGAATTATTCCGTGACTATTCAGGAAAACATTTCTCTGACTACTGTAAGCTAATAGACCATGTGAATAAAATACATTCTCACCAATGTGGATCTTTCTCATAATCAAATTCTTTTGTGGAGAAAATGGCTCCACTTTCTGTGATCAAGAATGGCACTGTTGCAGGCAGCAGTGAATACTGAAACAAAGAGAGTAAGGAATTAGTCTTTGTATGTTTAAACATCCTTTCATTCATTCCTTGCCTTGTAGAAGAGGCCAAGTTACAGTACAGCATTTGCCTCAAACTGTGCAATGAAATTCTGACACACAGATTGCACAGGCCCTGATCATGACACCTGAACATCTCAAACTTGGTCATAAGTGGTTTGCTTACAGCCAGTGAAGAGTCACAGACACCAAACTACATCAAAGGTCACACTGTTCTCTACCTCTGGGAACTCCAGGTCTGCAAGTAGAATTTCACAGAGAAGGTAGCCAGCAAGGCCACAGCACCACAAGAGATAATCAGCTTTGTGGTGGCAGCATAGTGCATGCACAAAGAAGGACAGAGAGAAGGGGCAAGGCTGGATTTGGGGGACATAGATGCTATGGAGAAGGCAATGACATTTGGGGATCCAGATGACGGGAGAAGGCAAGGAGGGGAAAGTGGCCTTTCACAGAGTACATAAGCGGATGAGGCTTGAGGGTGTTCACAACAGCCCAGTGCTAACAGAGGTGGCACATAACAGCAGCCCCTTAGGGTATCGCACAACATAAAGGGGTACCGCAGCAGTGCATGGGTGTGGGAGGGAGCAGAGCACCCAAAGCCCATACACAGTAGGGAGAAAGGCAGCACCCTGCTCCCTGTGGCAATGTGGTGGGTATACCCACCATGTCCTGCCTGCTACCTTCACATGCCAAGCCAGCACTAGTAGCACCCAAGGACATTTCGTTTACTAGTGCAGGCGTTAATAATACCCACAAAATCTGAAGTATGCAACAACAGAGGGTCATGCACAATGCAAGTAACCTGCCAAATCCACTGAGCAGGTCTGTCCAAGGATGTAATAGCATTTCTCTATTTGCACCTTCTTATGCCTGAGATGTGTCAGCTTGTGGAACTTACTGCCGCTGCTTTTAGAAACAAAGCACAGCTAAACCCCCACAGCTCTGCTTCCCTCCTCACCAGTTTGGGTTCAGAGATTCAACTGGGCAAAGCCTGAGGACAGACTTCAAGCTAATTGCTTTTTCGAACAATGCTACACATTGAAGTAGCATCTTTGAGTTGCGTTCTTGAATGTGCTGTATTTATTGGCTTTGTAAGTTAAAGCCAATAGACCAAAGACACAACATAATTCTTAGGTAAGTGCAGCTACTTTTTCCGTCTGCAAACAAATTTATCTCTTTCTAGCCTTTTTTCTGATACTGAGAGTATTTTCAGATCAGCTAACACATTTTTGTAACTGAAGGTCACAGTTTGCCCTGGCATTGTCAAAAACCTGAGATTCAGTTGCCTTGTAAGTGATTTCCTTACAAGGAAGTCTAAGAACTCAAAATATAATTTGTGTCCAAACATGAAGGCTGGGTTATCTTAGTTTAGTATTGAAAATTATTCTTTTTTCCTGACTAAACACTTTCCTGTGTTCCTGATAAGGAAGGAAGTTCTTGAAAGATATTGGTAATTAGCTTTCCAGATACAGTGGATTATATCATCTCTGATAGAATAGAATAGAATAGAATAGAATAGAATAGAATAGAATAGAATAGAATATATATATATCTGTTTGGCTTTTTTTCTTTAATACAACTTACTTTGAGTTTTGCATTCTCAGGATCAGCTGCATCAACTTGGTAAATGCGTTCTGGACGCGTTCCTTCCAACACATAGATCATTAGAGCTGCATGTATATAATTGTACTCAGTGTTAGTTGGGTAAGAATAAAGGACCCAGCAGCAAATAAACTGATGCACTGAAGCTACCTGGAGGCATTACTGCTTGCTGCATGTTCTCATTTCACAAGTGTAATTCCAAAATCATCTCAAAGATCACAAATACTCAAAAAATAAAAAGAAACCAATTACACATCTGTAAACATGTAACCATCACTGTGAACTGCAACATGAATTGTGCCTTCAGGGGAAAGACTGATCTTTTCCATAAGGCCTACCTCGAGCTGTTCACAGGTTATGGAGTAAAACTATGCATTTGGACTACATTTGTGTCTTTCTTTACTATTCAGATGGGGAGAACACAGTTCTGTGCTAGGTCCTCATCACCATCCCCCTCCTGTCCACCTCCTGTGCCCTACCAGGAGAGCTCAGAGCTTTTTCTCTTCATTTCTGTTTTTCTTTTGTACCTGTGAGGTAAACAGTGGATGGTCTGTACCGATTTAAATGTTTGGTTTACTAAAGTCGCTAATTCAGTGGAAGGTGTATTTCTTTCCGTAACAGGGATTCTCACAGCTGGGCTATCCCATACTGGACCACTGGCAAGAGGCTTATCTCTCCTTGGGTAGAGCAATTAACAGGACAACAGATCTTTAGATCACATTATTTGCTTTATGCCCCTTTGTGTCTGCTGGACCTGCTCTTTCTGGACTATTAATTTCCACTGTGACCCCTACTGATTGCTGCTTCTCATCAGAGCAGTGGGAAACCCAGAGCAGCATAATGAGTTGTTCCCAGAGGACAACAATATGAATATAAAGTTTAATGAGAGGAAGATACTTTTTCATAAACAGCGAATGCGCAATTAGTGTCTAATTGTAGCTGGTACTGTTAGCTAAAGCCACACAGTCAGACAGATCAGACATCTGTGCTCACCAATTTATGGCAGCTCTAGCTGAGAGTTAAGCTGATGCACTTATTTGTAACAAGCTCCCACGTAGTGTGTTTCATGCTGTGTCGATCCCCTGAAGTGTCACATTTAATTATTATTAGATTCCAGCAGCACCCATGATATGCAAGACACCAGCTACACTGAGAAGATGACACAGCCTCTTCCCTAGGGGAAGCTAATTTGCTTTACAAACTAAGTATTGTATGGAATCAGGAATGTCAAAGTGCTTAGGAGGCATCAGTGAAGCAGCTGAATCTGAGCGGGCCTGTCAGAACTGGCGAGTTGCAGCCCACATTGTGCTGCTGCCGGTCCAGATGTGGGGAGTCAGCAGCCAGCTTTGAACACCTATCACAAAGGGATCACAGTTTAGCATTTTCAGACTTTTAAAAACTGAATACTGAAGGGTGCTCTGCTATGCAGTGCTATTAGAATATCAAGTGTTCAAACAGACTCTCAGTACATCATGAAATAACCTGAACTGCTCTGTCCGCATGTGAACACCTAATAAATACATCACCATATTCTGCTGCCTCCTGGTACAGTTTTTCCGGGTCCCTCTCATTAGGAAATGAGAAAGATAAGGTCACTCAGAGAGTAAGACAATTATTTCCTATTCATTTGATGGGAGTTGCCACTCGTATTAGGTACCATGGTGTGCACAGCCTGCACTGGCCACAGCTGGATCCAGACTCTCCAGCTTCATTCCTAAGGCTTTGCATCTTTGCCCATGGCCTAAAAGTAAATGTGGTTAACATCATCTACCCCACACAGGAGACAGAACTCTCTACCTCTTTCCATTTGCACCACCATAGATCACAGTCATTGAGGTCTCACTCTTCAAACTGATTTTTCACTTCATTTCTCAAGTGCAGGTGCAAATGCAACATACAGATGTAAAACATCTGCAAAGCAATTTTTTTATCATTTTCCCTCAGAAATTCTTGCACATATAATATACGCTTATTTAAATTCATCTGACTTAAATTTATCAGTCCAGTTTGAAACAAACTACTGAAACATGTACCCATATTCAATGGTTATATCCCCACTAAACTTCAAGTCTCTGATATATATTTCTATGTAGGTATTCATCTAATCCAAAAAGAACATACATATTTATTGGTATAAATCATTTTTTCTTTTACTTTTTCAGGTGCTTCAAAATGGTTCAATAATTTTTGGTCAAAGCTTCAAGAAAAATAAAAGGGCATTTCCAGCGATGAAGAACACCAAATAGTTGTGTTAAATAAAGCTGTGATAAAAACCATGTCCTGTTCCTCCCTCATTTTCGTAAAGGAAAATTCTTAGACTGCTTTAGGTATGGGCACTGTATGCAGCTATAGCTTTTTTAAAGCTGATGTCATCTTTTCAAATATTGTTCTTTTCAAATACTACCATTATCTTACTTTGAATTGCCATATTTCCTCTAAATACAGGATGTTCATTTTTATCTGTTACTCGAATAGTCAGTATGCTAAGGTCAGTTCTTCCAGTTGTATCTTCAACGAAAATCTGTAAATCAAAGCTCTTTGGCATTGTTTCATAATCTAGGACAGGGTTTCCAGTGGTAACAACCTGAAAATAAAAGATTATCATTAGCACATGATGCAAGAGATATAAGTGATAGTCTAGATGAGTGAATTAAGTAAAGGGACACTTTCCATCAGTAAACAGTATTTCAGATCACCTCTTTACTTGCTGGCACATTTCTTGTCAGTGGCAAAAATGTGACAAAAAACAGAGCGGAGAGAGAGACCAAACTGTTGTGGCTTCATGGAGCAACTCAAGGATCTTTTGTGTGAGGACCAGTTTGAGGAGGAGTAAGCCTGGAAGGAGCTGTCCCGCCTCATAGGCAATGCTTTGCCTTCAAGGTCAGGACTACATTTTGCCCCTTCCTCATGTAACCTGTTTGTGGGAGAAAACTTGCAGGAAACCACAGGAAGAAGGGAGCTGCACAAGTACAGTGCATGAGAGAGAGACCAGAACTGTTTGGTGAAAATGCTGAACTAATTAAAAAGTAACCTAGGCCTTGAGTTTTGCAAGACTGACTGATAAGGCAAACATTTGCTTTGGGTTTGTTTGGGTTTTTTTAAGGCTTCTAGCTCAGCATATTGCCTCTTAAAACAGAATATGTACAAACACAATACTGACATTCCATGAAAAAAACATTAAATGCATTCATTTTGGATTTTGGATGAGTCAGAGCAACAGCCAGATGTTGAAAATTGTATGTTTCAAACTTCACTGATGAAATTAATAAAACCCCTTTCTTGGACAAGAAAGGAAAAGGCGACTGTTCGGTTCGCTGTGTAGCTAAAAAGCTGTGAAGCCTGAACATAGTAGCAGGGTATGTGGAACTGGAGGAGGAGGAGAGTTGGGCCTCACAAGTGTATGTGACAAGGAGAGTGTCTCTATTCACAATGCTGCAGAATAAAGAAGGCTGGAGAGGATGCAGAAGGAGAACAACAAAATAAATCCTTGGGTTTAGATCAGATGCTGTGGCCAGAGATCAAATGCAGAAGTGATGTCCTTTTTGTGTGGCTTGGAGACAGAAGCCAAAATAGAGCCAATTAACAAAGAGGAGAGTTGAACGGAAGCACAAACGTTTCATGTCTTCTGGTATGTAAAACAGCTGCTGTCTGGAACCTTGTGGATTTTTTGTTACAATACTGCAGGAGAAAATAACTGTGTCCTGGATGGTCTCTTTTCCTCCTATATTATACAGATAGAAGTTTGACGCTAGCTCAGAAAAACCATGCTACGAAAGTTTGTCACACCAGTGGAAAGGTTGCTCTCCAAAATGAATGTTAGTTGGAGATCTAAATACAGTAAGCAGATAGAGTGAATTCAAAATGAGAAACTGTCCTATTCAAAGCAGAAGTTACGTGCTCTGGGGATTATCCCTCCAGTTCACAGCCAAATATTTTCATTGGTGCTGTAACTACAGCCAGACTAAATGTGTCTAAATATACGTCTTACGCTCTCCTTTATAGAGGCCTTGGAATTGATGTGAATCTAGATGGTTTCTTTCTAGGTTGCTTTTGAACCTTTTCAAGAAGAGCTTGCCACTGGCATGAGTTGAGAGCCACTATTCACCTTTATTCCAGGCAGGACCAATGCTTACTGGAAAAGACAGGACTGTACACACTTGAAGCAGGTACAGACTTTGTGAAAGGGGGTCTAGAGTCACCTCGTAACTGTCTATCTCTCATTCCACATGAGAATTTCACGACTCCCTGCTCCCCCCTTCACCTCCCAGATATTCAGAGAACATCACTAACAGCACCCAGGTAGTTTCAGGCAGAAGTATGTTTTCATGCATTCAACACATCTCACCCTTGGGCATCTTAAAACAAGAGTAAGGCGAGGTGGAATGGGCAGGGCTTAGATCTCAGAAACAATGACTTTCTCAGAAATTTCAAAACATATCAAGAAATGTGATATTGCTTTGTCTTGCAGCAACTAGAGTAAATGTGCTTCATAAATACATAAAAGCCTGTCCTAGCAGGTACTTAGGTAATCTGAAAACCCCATAATTCATAAATGAAACACTGCCTTTTTCTGTATGTTAGCAAAGATCCAATAGCAGCAGGTAGAGTTGAGATATCTCATTTAGGGTCACATCACTTTCATAATATATTGAACAGATCTACAACATAGCATAAGTAATTAAAAGCAGCAAAGATCATGAAATAAATGAACTAAGAACACCCATGTATTTATCCTTGCCTTATGAGATGTAATTAGCACTCATCTGCTAATTTGTAGAATTTGTATGTAGCTTGCCTTATAATTTTCTCATGACTGATATTCACTGACTCGATCTCTTTGTTCTAGTCCTCCGAGTGAGTTGGGAAACCTTGAAAACAGCTACGGTTCAAGGAAAACATACAAAGGTTCACAGGCCATTCTGGTAATGGGGCTGTGGTATGAAATGAATATAAACTGGTACTTTGGAAGAAGCAGTCTCCAGCCTATAACTTTTTTGGCCATTCATTTTACTCCTTGTGTCACTCTGAACTTGCTAGAACAAGAATTTCTCCATCATCCTTGCCATGACAAAAAAACAAGAAGAGACTTTTTTGTCTATTTGCAGAGTTATTTTTCTTCCAGATTGATTTCTTAGTCTCAGTCAAAAAGCGGCAACATAAATTCTTATGCTGCATGGCATAACAATGGCATGGGACAGAAGCAAGCAGTGTTTTGAAGCATGTTTGGCAGTGGAAGGGACAGCTTTAATTCAAAATGCCAAAATACAGCCTACCAAGGGAGTCCCACATTATGAATTTTCTGTCAGCAAAGCCAGATTAAGGGACATATCCATTTCCTTCTGACTGTCGCACAGGACTCCAGGAAACAGTATGAAGCTATGTCAGGGGAGGCTTAGGTTGGATATTAGAAAAAGGTTGACTGAGAACTGGAACAGGCTCCCCAGGGAAGTAGTCACAGCAGTAAGCCTGACAGAGTTCAAGAAGCATTTGGACAATACTCTCAGGCACATGGTGTGACTTTTCGGGTGTCCTGCACAGGGCCAGGAGTTGGACTTGATGATCCTGATGGGTTTCTTCCAACTCAGCATGTTCTATGACTCTATGATTCTACGATCTCTTCAGCTGACCCAGTCCAGGTGTTTGTCCAGCCACACTCTATGTTTCATAGGTGAAAGAGGGCTTTTTTGAAAGTTGTTTTAACCATTTCGCTGGCCTGGCTGGGGAGCGGTAAAGAACCAGCAGAGCTGGCACAACTAAGCTTTGTACTTTGCTGGGAGATGGGAGTGTGGGAGCACGTGAGCTGCAGCAGCGCCTCTCAGGCAGGTCGAATCAATGAGCCACAACTGCCCAGGGCCACTATCTTACTTTTCCCAAATTTTCTCCCAGAAACACTAGCAAAGAGAACAAGAAAAGAGCCCTTGTAGCAGTTCTGTGAAAACCTGAGCTTCTTCGGAAATAGCCAGAAAAGGGTACTCAAATCCACTTTTTAAGATGCTTCTCAGTTTCTATCTATATCTTTTAAAGATGCTCTTCAGTGTCACTGTTCAGTCTCAGACACAGAAGCAAGTTACAATGGGATGACAAGTTATCATGTGTCTGAACACTCATTGCCAGTGACAAATATGAGCTAATACTTGCTAATTTATCCAACAATGGAAATTAGCCTGAAGTAATGGAAGTTGCTTTGCATTTACCACAGGACAAGAGCATGCAGAGGATAGAAATAGATCACAGATGTGTGGAAAGCTGATAACTTCTTACCTCAAGATAACTGCCTCATGTGCCACAGCCTTTGTTCTGAATTAAAAATTACTTTGATCTGACTCAGCTTCCTTTATTTTGGAAGTGAGTCAAATTAATTAATTCTAGGTGAGAGTGACCAAACAGAAGCTGCATATGATTTAACTAAGCCACTTCAAATTCACAGTGATTTCCTGTAAATTAAGCTAAAAAACTATGGACAAATCCTCAAAATGGAAGCAGGGTTCTACATGTTCTTCTTCACCACTTATTTTCTAAAAAATCACATTTTTTCTATCAGAGAATTAATGGAATTATTGTGATGAGTGATTTTTGCCTAGATGCAATTAAAAATCATATTCACTGTTGCTATTCATTTGTCATATCTATTACAGCATGTCCAAATACTACCACATCTGCATTTACAACTCTTTTCTGATTAAAAGATGAGATACTGTGCACTCTCAGTGCTCAGTAATCCAGGAAACATCAGCGTACATGACTGAACATTGCTCAAGCTAAATGTAAAACTCACCCTGTATTCAAGACCTCCTTTTGATTCAATATCAAAAGCCTCTGTAAGTGGATTTGAATTTACTATGGTAGGAAGAATTGCAACACCTTCAGAAGACAACGGAGAAACAGTTACATTGAAGTCACAGACTGAAACACCAGCTGCTGTGTTTTCTTCAACAGTGCTTGTTGCAGGTAAGCCCTTAAGCAACTGGGTTTTTCTTCCTGCAAGACGAAAATAAATGCAAAATTACGTTTGGAAATCTTGGGCTAGCAGGAGTGCACAGCTTTTGCCAAGAGCTGCCATTATTGAGCACAAAACGGCCTGATTCCCTTTTTTATTATGAACAGCATGCATGGTGGTAAATCTGGGGCTAATGTAAAAGAAACAATCTTAAATTCAGTCCTATAGTGTTGTCATCTAGAGTGGCTCTTGTTAGAGTATTATTGTTACTGTATTGTTTGCCTTCATGTATGTCTTCATATAGAAGCAAAGAAATCAAGGATGATGTTTCTATCATTTCATTTTGTCCCCTGTACTAATTGCTGCCTCTGTTCACTGTCACATCAAAAAGCACTTAAAATCACACAGACCAGGATGTAAATGAAAGATTTTTTGTGAACTACACTGTCTGCAGCATGCATTTCCTCCATTTTCCCACTTCTAATTCTTTCTAGGACAGCTTTGTGCACACCTGGCTCATGAGTAGTGTGAGTTAGCAACAACTTCGGGTGTTGTGCTATTGTGTCTCCTGCTTTGGGCATGGAATAGCAACCTGGAGTCCTTGGAGGAGATGTGGACCCACAAAAGCACCCTATGGTTCAAAACTGCCCTGAAGCAGCACATACTGGTGAGGCATCCAACAGCTTGACAGTCAGATCTCTGGAGTCCCCAAACCAAACCTTCTGCTTTCTCTGTCATTTAGCTTCTAGTTTTTGTTATTTTTGACAAAGGCCTGTTGTGATTTATCTCATGAAGAGTGTCTAGAAAACATAAATCACAACAGCTTTTAAGGCATGTCCCGAAACAACATCTTAGTAATTTCACATCCTCGAACTGACAATGTGCCTCAACATGAGACTGTGGCAGGGCTGACTTAGGGATGCTTCACTGGCTCATCCAAAACACTCTCCAGGAAAGCTGGCTGCATTCAGTTGAACTTCCTAAACACTGTGTGCCAAAAGGAAGGCAGATACTGCTCATTCAGGGGCTGGGACAGGCTATTCATACACCAGCAATTACTGTAGCAAAAGCTCCAGGAAGTCTTTATTTTTGCTACACAGCTGCAAGGTAAAAAGCTGCTACAGGAGTCTGAGGCCATTAGAGCTGCAGCCTCCCCACAGCTGCATGGGCATTCCCATGCTCCCACACTCAAGATACAGCAGGTCCATAGATCACTGATCTGGTTGGGATTACTCTGGCATTTGTGGAAAAAAAGTCCTTGGAGATACTCTGCAGGTGGGTGAGGCACAGGCTGGAATGTGGCAGACACTGAGGTGGGAAGGCTGTAAGAGTCTGCCTGTAAGAGTTAATCTGAACAGGTCATGATGACACTCCGATAGGACTGGGTTCAACTGAGCTGTTACTGATTTATGTGTGAAGGACTAAGTTTTTATTACTGGTCTTACAGATTCTGGAAAACATCATCAACAAAAAATCACCTATGCAAACATGGCTGGGCTGAGAGGGACTTCTGGGAATACATTTCCATAAGTGGAGCTGAACTTTGAATGTAATCTCCTGTGGACAGTAACTGATGAATCCAGTTCCCTCATCAAGCCACAATTCATTAATGGAAACCATTTATAAAAACAATGAAATAATTCACAACATTTAGAAATGTAGAAAGGAGTTGCTATTTTTATATTGTCTCTAAAGATTTTGTTGGCTTTTTATTCCAGATCTGTCTTTCTAAATCACAAGTTCTTACTTGTTGATCCTTATTTTTAACTGAAATTTTTGGTACTGCATCTAAATGGCTTCTTCTTTTTTCAACTGATTTTACCAAAACTCTCCTTCCATATTCACAAGTCCTTGCTTACCTCTTTACTTTGCAGAACAAAATATGCCTGAAGCAAATTAATACATTATTTATCATAATTGCCAATGCCAAACATTGACAAATGCTGAGCCTAAGACAAAACAAAAATGAGATTAGCTTTGAGAAGTTTATGAATATATGTCTTCTTTATCTGTGATTTGTTAGTCTTTATAATATTCTTGAGTCACACCTTGTCTCTCCACAACCATACAAGTTATAAAAAGGGAAGCTGAGATTCTCCTGCAATGTCTGCATCAAACCTTTGGGGACATCAGAAGAACAAACACTGACAGGTTCCTGAGGGATGGCAGAACTCTTTCAGTTCCTCAAGAGCAAAATGAGCAGGTAGCAACATCACTGCTCCATGAGCCACACAGACTGCAGTTGGAAGATCTACTTTAGGTTGCTAACATGCACATATTCATATTGGCATATGTTCCATGCATTTACACTGAATATGGATACTGATATTATCTTTCTAATATTTTCCTCAAGTTTTTTCTTCTGTTTGGTCTTGTTAGGTTGCTTGTTTTCACTTTGTCAGAGAGAAACGTTATCAATATTTGAAAGGAGCATACTGGATTACTAAAACTTCGTACTTTTTCTTGGAGAGCTGACCTCCTTTCCCACTCCAATGCTGTCGCACTAGCAGTGGCTATTACATATGAAATGCCTCATTCAGCAAAGTGGCTTAGTAAAGAGTCATATTCTCTTCATTATACTCATGTAACCACAGAGCTCAATCTATTTCAGTAGGAAAATAATTGTTACTTGATTTTTCCCATCCATGTCTGATCCCTAAATATGTATTATAAAGCTCCCAAGAGGAAGTATAACAGCCAACAGTGTTCTAATTTTAGCAGCATAATGAAATCATGTTCTTACCAGATACTACTCCCAGCAAAATGAGGAAAAGGAGAATGATCTTCATTGTCTTTACAACCCTCTCCTTCGTGTTCCCAGGATACAAAGTGAAGGAAGACCGTGGTATGTTTTCCCTAGTTTACATCAGCTCCACCTAAATTTTAGCTCTTTGTCATGTTGTGCAGTGAGAACTGAAACAAAGGACCCGTGTCTCTAAGGGAGTTTCCAAACACCGTCAGCTTGTTTGCTTGTCAGGGACTGCTCCTTGCTGACACTTCATCCACAGACCTGGTCTGCACTTGAGAAAACAATCATTAATTGTCCTTTCACTGCAATCATCTTATTCAATGAAGCATTATGAAGAGAATCTAGTATGCTCTAAATCTGGAAATACCATGCTGCTTTCACCACTCTGGCAATGAGCATTTGACCAGAGTCAAATACTTTTGCTTTTTTATATGATGAAGTTTGTACATGATGCAGCTTTGCTGTAGGTGTCTCAGGAACAGCACAGACCCCTATACAAAGTGCACTGGTTCCCTCAGATTAGGCATTTAGCTCCCTACCCCATAATACACCCATACAACTTTTTTTTTATTTTTAATTTAACTAAGAGCAGTCCTTGTGTTTTTTTCGTGGAGCATAGTACAGGTTTGACACTAATATTGGAATTGGATGCAATATAGGTGCATTAGAATAGACTCATAGAATAATTTAACCTGGAAGGGACCTCTAGAGGTCACCTATTCAAACACCCTGCTCAAAGCAGGCTTAATCAGATCAGGTTGCTCAGGGATTCATCTAGTTGATACTCAAACACCTCCACACAAATTTAACAGCTCTGCTAAGAGGTAGAATTTTGAGATTCAGGTTTACCACCACTGTGGAGAAACCTGACTAACCTGTGAGCTAAGCTAGCACTGCTAGATGGTTCTGCATGACCCTTTGTGGCTGTCCCACTGAAAGCTGACAGTAGTTCAGAAAGCTCTGTCCCATGCTCCTGTGTTTTCTGTAGCATGAGCGTGTTAATTGAACATGTTGAACATGAGCAGCCAGTTTAATGCTGGGGCAGGCATTGCCTATGCTTGTTGCATTTGCATCTTGAACTATGGTTTAATACACATATGTGCCCTGGAGAATTCTGCTGATAGAGTGGAACTGAAAAAGATGCATGAGTACAACTTACTGATTGGAACTGAGCCATATCTACATATCTGATAATGATTTGGGGAACCATGAGAAATATTCATTTGATGGCTAATCTGCATCTATTTTAAAGTACTTGCTGGGCCTTGTGATGCAGCCTGGGTTTAATGTGGATGCGGCCACGCCATGTCATCTGGGAACACACACTGCATCAACCTGTAGTACTGAGGAAGCTAATCTTCTATTGCCCCAGGAAATGTGTGCCTAGACTTCATGTTAGTAAAAAAGTATATGGAAAACCTCACCCTCAAGTGACCTAATTATACTGATAATAATGTAGATGTATTTATCTGGGTAAAAAGTCTAACCTGTCACTTTACCTACCAGATCTTTGCCCATCCTGTCTTATGTGTTTCCTGGGTTCACAAAGAAGCTTTTGACCTAACTGGACATCTCCCAAAGATGAGCTCTCTGTGCACAAGTATGAACCAGGCTTGTACAATGAGATGTCTTGCACAGTGATCTTTTACCTGTTACCAGAACACTGTAAAACTGCTGCTAGCTTTATTCCCTCCTCTTAGTTGCAATGTATAATCTACGCCATTACAAGGTCGTATCTCTAAGTCTTGGAAAAACTATAGAAACATCTGGGATAAGTTTTAAAGTCTTTCAGACGTGTCTAAACTAGTTTAGTGTCTCCTTCGAGTGATAGGACTGATTCCATCCTGTGTTCTGAAAAGCCAAGCCATCTCCAGAACTCAGAGGTCACAATTTTTATCCTTTATTTTCTTTCTCCTACTGTTTAGATTGGGATTTGGTGTGGCTTGAGGTGGGTTTTTTTCCCTACAAATACATTTTCCAGCTTCTTTGCTTTGTCCTTCCTTCCTCTGAGAACGTACACAGATCTACTTTCAGCCAGGGTTCAGTGTCCATATACATAAATCAGACTTTCCTCTGCACATTTCATGATATAGGCACTATAAAGGGACATTGGATGGGGAAGGCATCTGGAATACACATGTGCTTGAAATGCTAGCCTTTCCCCAGCTTAACCTGGAAGTGGAATAGGTAATTGTTCCAGGTGCTGTGTGAATACCCATGGAGTAATTTCTGCTTTGTCTCTAAATATATCTCCAGGGCTTTCAAGTAGTTCCTGTTAATCCTTGTGGTTCAAGTATGTTGTGAGAAGAGACTATAGAGGTGACCAGGGAGATGAGGGGAGAGCCAAGCATAGCACACAGGAATGAGGAAGGAGAGTGTGGAGTAAGTGTGAGCAGAAAGGGCTCTGGCCGTTTCTTCTTCCTTGAGTCACTGCCAGTATCTCTCAGGACCTCCCTTAGGTCCCTCTTTTCTTATATTCCTCTGAGCAGATTTCTGTGGTTTTCTGATTCAACCTGCCAGGTTGAGAGGCATGAAGTGAAAGAGCAGCCAGAATTAAAAGAGAGCCCAGAACAGATTGAAAATCAAGTAGAAATAAGTATACAAGCTGGTTAGGAACAGATGAATTAGGAAAAGGTGAGTAAGGCAGAAGTGCCCTGGCAAGGGCGGCAACAGCAGCTCTTAGCTGCAAGAACATCAGGACTGAGATTCCTGGGAATATAAAGAAATTAGATGAAGAGAGGTCAAGGTAACACAAGCAAGAATACAACCAGGGATTTGCAGGCAAAATAGAGGGAGGAAAAGTTAATTGGAGCAAATGAAAAGGTCAAGAAAAAAAATGGGGTTTTAGCAATTCTTTGGTTTTCAAGATGATTTGAAATCTGGGCACTTTAAAGGAGCGCAGAAAGCATACACCTCTGAAAAAAAGTCTTCTGGATTATCAGGTAAATGGAGAATACAAGGAAGATGGTACATCTTTCCAGAAATCAAAGAATCCGGGTTCCAAGGAAAGACCAATACATTGGAGTATGAGAGACTGTACTGTCTTAGACTTTGATGCCAAGGGAAAGAACACCGAAGTGAGGGATATCAGGTGGGAAAGAGCAGAACTTCATGCGCAAGCTTCCAAATGCCTGTCCTCAAAAAAGTGAGGGATTTCAACAGAGGCCAGCTTCAGAGAAGTAGTTTACTTGCATAACAAAATGTGCAGGATAACAACATTCATCTGTTTTCTATGCATTTAATTCTCAATTTCCTTCCAGCCTGTCAACATGAAGGAAATGTTCTCTCACTTTTCAAACACATCTGAGGTTCAGGACATAATTTTTCCATTAATGGCTATTTCAGCCAGAGCAATGGCTCTCTTGTCCTTAGCCAACTCATGGGAAAGGAGACATTTTGCTCTTAGTCTGGTAATTACTTACCAAAAATTGAGCAGCCTAAGGAGAATTTTCATACACCTGCTCCAACCTCAGTTTATGAGTATTTATTATTGTTATTTCATAAATTAAATTACTGAAACTGTCAGGTTTTATTTTCATCTCCTTTTTCTTTAAACAGTACAGCTTCTCCATTCACTGCCTTGGTAACATTTCCTAAAAAATTAAAACAGTACCTTAGCATGCTATACCAAAACCTTATGCACCATTTCCTCTGATTTCTCAGCTAAAAGCTTCCTTTGTACCATCTGTGAGTGACAAGAACAAACTAAAAGTCATTGAGTACTACCCATGATACCTTAATTTCACCCAAAGTGATCCCTACCTAGCAAGGTCAGTAGCCCATACAATTACAAAAAGAAGTCCCAGGCAGACATCTTTCTAACATTGACTTGTAAACATGTAAACCCACCAGCCACTCCCTTGATAATTAACCTGAGGTGTTTGTTAGCAAGAAGTGATTCCACTACAGCAACTGGTTAAATCTTAAGATTTAACTTAAGAACAGACTAAAATCTGGGTGAATACACACAGAAGGCTAAAAATGATGCTGTTGTCAGTGTTGAAAGCAAGTTCTCCCATTGCTCCACCAGTTATACCCAAGGGATGAAAGCATTTGCCAGAGAGAAGGAATCCTGAGAGTCTGTGTTTTGCAACTAAGAATATGAGCACTCATTTTAGGAGTACTAGGAGTATGTAAGGCATTAAGTTAGCAGAGATTGTTCTGATCCTTCCCATTCTCTCTTCTCCATCTTGACAAATGTGGACTGAGGCAGATGGATGACTACAAGAATATGAATTCAAGAAATCTCCAGAGGTACTTGAATCTGCCCTACAAAGATGTCAATTGACTTTAACAAGGCCACGCAGAAAGTCCAGAAAAGCCAAAGTTTATGGTCCCACTCCCAATCTCAATCATGATGACCGTAAGACACCATGACTGTAAAAAGCACATTGGTTGACAAATGTTTTTCTCTTTGAAAAGTTCTTGTGCTGGTAAAAAATATTACATTTTCTTCTGCCTTAAAAACAACCATGCAATTCAATGACAAGTTTCAATATTCATTCACCTGAGCAAAGTAGATGCTATCAGCAACTACTTTGTGTTTTGTGGTTCAAGATCAAAAACATGTGGTGGTGTAGAACATTCAGTGCCTGAAAGAAATTATGTCACTTGTCCACACCCGATATGTGTAACACTTGGATTTTAATCATGTGATTTGTCTTCCAGAGCAAGTTCTTATGCCAGTAAAGATTCAGTGAAAAATGTGTTGAGGCCAATGAAGTCTTCTTTCTGTGTTTACTGTTTATTGGATCAGGGCCTGAACCCATGCAGCGATTCTTTGTGTCTCATGATACAGCATTTACTGCATATTACATGTTTGTCTGTTATTGCAATTGCTTAGTCACCCGAGCTGTTTGGTAAATATATAAACAAGGACGTGAAGTACCAAAAGATGCAAATGCAACAAGGAAGAATGCTGTGGGCAAATATGGGTACACAAACTGAGGTATCTATGTACACAGCATGATGCACTTCGCTTAGTTAAGTATTTTATTATATCATTAAGAATTACTTCAACAGGCCTTTGCATCACAAAACGTACTATATCTTCCCTATTTTATCAACAAAAGGGATTTGATTATTTTTGCAAAAGCAAACTTGAATTTTAGCACAAGTAAAATATTTTCTGTTGACTTTGTAAAAACAACCCACAGAAGAGTGTGTAACCAACAGAAAAGAGCGTGGCTGGGCAGAGGCCGAGGGCTCAGCTGGTGGACTTTACTCAGAACGGGACATGTAAATTACTCCATCCTTTGAACAGAAGGAGTGAGAATAATTCATTACTTCCTAACACTGCGAAATTTTGTTTGTTTATGGTTTCAAGAACTCTGAGATTTTAGCTGGGCTCTATGGCTCTCCATGAGACCAGAGGAGAAATGTGTGAGGAGAGAAGGGCCTGTAACTCCGGATACACTCCAGTTTTGCTTTTACTGCCAAAGCTGTGGTACGGACTGACCTGCACCACGGCCCTGAGGTGGCAAGGTGTGTAAGGAGGGACACTTCACTCTCTCTCTCTCTGTTTCCCAGTATAAGCTCAGTCCGGCTGTTGGACTGATGTATGTGAGAGAGGATAATACTCTTCTATGTGGGACCTTAAATAACTGCAAGGTGACTGCTCAGGACTTTGTGCTTCTGGTGTTCCTGTGAGCTTCTGTCCCCGTCAACTGACTACCCACCAGTTGACTGATGGTAATCACAAAGTGCATAGTCTCCGTCCTACCATCACCATGGATCAGATGGCATGCAGCAGCCTGATACCACGTGAGGATTTGGTGTATTGTTTTTGTTTCTGCTCCATTCTCATGCTTAGCAACATCCAATGCAGTAGTACCATGATTTACTCAGCTACGTGAGGGCAGACACTTGTGAGGCAGAGGATTAAAGCTGGGGCTGTGAAATATAAGACAGTGAAGGGACATGATGGAGAAAAAGTTGGATCTCTGCTGGCAAAGTTGAGGAGTGGAAGAAAGAAAAAGATGGAGTGTATGAAGCTGGGGACATGGAGATGTACAATAAGATGATAAGGGAGGCAGTGGGTGTGTTTTTGGGGTCTTTGCAATAAGAAGCATGTGGCAGAACACCTGTGGCAGCACAGACGTAAGTTTGTAAGTTGGAAAAAAAGTTGTGTGATAGGGTGCATGGGAATTTGCAGCCACCATCTTGAAGAGGAGGCTTGGGTGATCCTAAGACAGGAAGGGAACAGAAAAGAAATAGCTTTTCCAAAATAATTTCAATTTTTGCCTCAATATCTTGCCTGGGACATACATTGTCCAAAGCCATCCTTGAAATCTTTCTACATTTGGGTAGCAATACTATTTCATCTAGGCTATTGGAAAATAATTATAATGACCTTAGTTTCCCAAAGATCAGTGACAAGTCAGATTTTGAAAGGAGCAATTTCAATAGACCTGGACCTGAATAAAGTGATCCAAAGGCAAACAGAATCCTAATTACGCAAAGGAGACATGCAATATTCATCACTGGTCCTGTTCCTTGCTGCCTGTAAGCTCTGTGACTAGAAAAAACCTTAAGAAATATCACACAGGGATACGATTAAATTCATCTGGGTACAGACACAGAATCACTTTTTTACAGTTGCTGAGTTTAGATTATGCTTATTTTATATGAGAGCAAACATGAGTGGAAAAAATACTTTACTTACAATTGACACAAAGCAACATTATATCTGAATAATGACTTGACTGAGTCTGCCACCAGATTAATACACAAAATGCAGCAGAAAACCAGTGCAATACTCTGGATGTAGATACTTGCCTGTGTATTTGAGCATCAATATCATGGAACAGTCTGAGACCATAAGAGCTTTCTTAATGAAACAGAAGATCCCACACAGTAAACCTAGTGTCCAATAAATGTTTTGACAGAGAACTGTGAAGCTGTAAAGGTAGGTGGATGAATGCACAGAGATTTAAAAAAATCCTGCAGCCCAGATTGAGTTTAGTCACATAAAACCTGGCTGCTATAATATGAGCTATGGGGGTGATAACAAGAAAACAGGGTCAGGATACATCCCTTTGCTGTATGGGTCCCATTGACCATTGCTGGAGCTGAGGGAATATTGCCATCTAGTGCCACACAGAAATCCAGCTGTCTAAACAGAAAAAAGCCATTTAGTTCATGTAGACAATGGTTACAAAGCATCCTAAAAACCAGGGACATTATGTGCCAGGAACATCATTTTGGTCAGTGTCTTTGCCAAGCTTGTTACTAAAATTGGTACATTTTCTCCTTTAAAAAAATTACTGCACTGTGGGAACTGAGTCATAATGCTTTGAAGGAGGGACCCTGTTCAGTCATTCAGAGGTTGTGAAAAAAGTGCGAAGTATTCCTATAAAGCTTTAGCAAGTAACAGTCAGAATGATGGGATGCTGTTGAGGATGGGATTTACCTTGCCTTCCTTGAAATTAATAAAACACAAACCTGTATATGTTAATGTTATAGAGTCACCTTAGGCTTCTTTTGGAAACAAAAAAGTACTAGGGCACAACTGGTGAGACCAGCTTTAGCTGTTGCCTTTAGGATGGGAAGTGCTGTACTTTTGAAACATCTGTTTCCCGCAATGACAACAAAGAGGGTTTGGGATGGCTAGATCTGATGTTCAGAGTCCTTCAACCCCTAGTGCCTGTCTCTCTGTACCATTCTTTAACCAGATAGGCAACAATTTTGATGACCTGTCAGCGGAAAAATAAACACCACTTTCAGACTCCTAAACCTCATGCTCTCAGTTGTGTGATTCTCATTCAGGCTGTGGGGGGACACATGTACTCACACAGGAGTTCCCGCTGACCACAGTGGAAACAAGTGCGGGCCTGTACCACGCTGCCTTTGCTGACAGGCCAGCACGCTGGACCATGACACATTTTAAACTCACCTCTGTGTGCAGCAGCATTATGAAGTTCCTCCCGTTGCCATGCCAGAAAGAGCCCTTAGGGGTGACAGAGCAGTTCAGTTCCCTTCAGCCAAGACCCTGCTGAGCGCGAGATGAGGGTTTTTTAATCAGTGCATATGTTTGAGATACTTTTAATGAGGCCATCAACTCACTTATCTGTGCTACCAAATACATGCCATATTATAACACATTTCATTGCCCATCTGGAGCAGATTCAAACCAGTGGTTGATTTTCAAAAGCAATGTGAAAATCAAAATCAATTAAGTAATCAAATCTTCCAGCTGCAAACAATGTCCAGAATTTCAAATCAGGAATGTCATGTTTATATATGTTGACTTAAAATTATTTAAATGTCCCTCCAGTACCTCTGTGTTAATTGCCATGTTATTGCCTGTGGTTGTGACTTTCCCACTATTTCTACCCAGTAACCATGTAAAGAAAAGGATTAAATCACAAAGAGAATTAGAGTCAATAAGGTAAAAGAATATTTTCAACCTGAGAAGAGTTTAGACACCCACCACTCCTTTTCTTCTAAATACCAGGGATGCCAATTAAGCAAGAGGTTGCTAAATTAATTTGCTTATATTTTAAAAATTTATTATTTCATGCCACCAAATATAAATCTTTTCCTTTTCTTCATTACTTTTAAATATGCTGCAAAATATGTGTATCCAAAGTTCCTCTAAATGAGGAATTATTTAGGTAATAAAATGCCTCACAGTAATAGTAGTGTATAAAGTTACTGATGTCAAACTTTGCCAGGATTTTCAGGGGTATTTTCTTTGTTTTAGAGAGGGATGTTCACTTAGCAAAGTCCTTACATATGGTATTAGAAAAGAAAAAGAATATCTGCACTGTCCTGAGTGTCTATAATGTGAATTAAAATCCCATCTAAAAAGGAACCTGAAAAGCAATGATGGTAGATTTATAAACAGATTTTAAAGCACCTAGAAATATGACTTTCTAAAGCCCTCACTCTTACCATCTCAGTTCCCCATAACTAAGTTCAGCTAAAAAAATTCTAAGCTAACAGCTTCCAGAAATAAATAGCAAGAAGCTGGCAGCAAAATCTGGAATTCCCCCATACTTCTTAGTCCACAGGGACACAGATTGACCTTTCAGATGCAACTTAAACCCAGCTGATTTCCTCAGGCTTTTGCCTGAAACGAAGCCCGGCTCAGGCAGTTTGGGTGTTCTAGGCAGGCAGGAAAGGATTACTAACATTAGCTCAATATCTTAATTGCTGTACTTATAAGGCTGCCTACAGCTGTATCCAGCACAGAGAGAAAGTTCTCACTGGTTTCGCTGGGATCTGGATCAGTCTTTGAAGGAGCTGGGGAAGTGACAGGAAGGATGGATGTTTTACCTGCTGGTACAGACTACCATGATTATACTGACCTTGGCAACAGCTGAGCCTTTAGACCAGGACACGCAGTTTTAGGAAGCTGTGATGTGAAATACACTCACAAATTGTTTTCCTATGCTATGGGGCAGCAGTAAGATGACATGCCAAACCTCTTTAAGAATCAAGAGGTGAACACCCCAAGATGTCCCCACACCAAGCAATCCAGCTGGATGGACAATCTTAATGCAAAGAAGGGTGGTGTCCACACATGTTTAATATCAGCACCCATTCACCTTTTGCTTCAATCAACACTAACGGCAGGCAGTGGGGTTTACCTGTTTTGCTTTACTGATATTTACAAACCTCTGAGACTGTTTCTTTGCATAAAACATTTTTCTGAACATGGGCATTTTTCTTGGTGAAACCAGACTACACCGCACTCTGTTATTTCTTACCAGCCTAGGCTATCCCAGGCTAATGTGCCCACAAAACTGCTGGTGTTGCCACACAGGGAACTGGATCCACAAATTGAGCCTGGATGAGAACTGAGCGAGTGGATGACACATCCAGGAACAAATGGCCAGGAAATATAGGTCTGGGCAAGAAAGTGCCTGTGGAACTACAGCCTGAAAGACTCTCTTCCTTTGTATTCAGAGGATGTGGCGTAATGCTCATCCAGGTTGTGGGATACACCAAAAATGGGTTTTAAAGACCCTGAAACCTCTAACATTGTTACTGTTTTGTGACAACAGAAATTTAGCCTTGCTTCTGTTTTTTTTTAAAAAGTGCTAAATGTTATACTATTAGCTTTTTTCAGTTGAATAAAATGTTCTCTGAAATAGCAGAGGGACAGTCACCATGTCCCAGTTAAACAGTTTGTTTGTAGCAAATTATTTTCTATTCTTGAGCAAAAAGAATTTAATCAAGTGTCAGAAACAAACTACATCTTGACAGATTAGCAGGGTTGCTGCTGTTAAAATAAATTTGTTGCCAGATTTGTTTACAAAACTTATTTTTTCAGGGATGGGTGAACTTCCTGGAATTTGTCAATCTTTTGAATAAATATTGTGGAAGATTTGTAAAATGAGAATTAATTAAAACTTTTCCTATGAGCGTAAACCAGAAATTTTTCTCAGTGTAAAAAAGTTCCTTGCAAGCTAAAGGGAAGTCTTCAGCAGGGTGAACAGTGGAGAGGCAAGGAAATCTGAGCACTGCCTTTCCCTTTCCAAACAAAATTTGGGATATAACAACTATGACTAATACAGGAATTGTAGTTTATATATTAGATTTGATATATCCCTTTTTAACTTTCTTCACAGTTCTGAACTGACCTCCAGACGTTTGACTTCAGCTTTCAAATCCCTCAGAGGTTTGTTTATTTTCCTACGAGTCTTTTTGGTTTGGCTGCTTCTGTACAATACGTGGCAGATGTGCTCATTCCTGGACGTGGAGCTTTTTGATACTGACTCCTATACACGATTTGTGTGGCTCCAGGGAAGGCAGTGTTAGCTTGGATGGGGTGGTATCACCATCTCAGACAAAGAGAGAAGCTTACTGTCCTCATCCATTCATTCTGCTGGGGTAACTGGAAGAACCAGATAACAAAATGCTTATCCTAGTCAGGGAGAAAACAAGGACAAGTATTTGCATTCCACCTTTTCCTTCACTGCAAGTTGGGTTTTCTGGTGGAATTTGGGGAGTTTTATTATTTTTATAAGTGATTAGGAGGAAAACATTCTTCATTTATAAAACAGTAGACAGCAAATCTTCGTTCTTTCATGTGTAAAGTGAAGAAAGTGTCACTAAAGATCCTTAGAATGATTGGAAGGAAAATCTAAAGACAAGTAACTCTTTTCTAACAAAAAGACAAATATTTCTCCCATTTAGACTAAGATATTTTAACTTTCCCTCCCTCCCCCCTGCCGGAAAATGTCACCAACCTGAGAAATTAGTCCTTGACAAAAGCCTTCAATGCTACTATTTGTAACACATTGTTTCTGACAAAGCCAGTGGCAGATGTCACTCTGCAATGGACAGCAATGGCCAACAGCAGCAACAGCTTGAGGGACAGCAACATCACTGCCCAGGTGAATTAAGCACACGACCATAGGTGGGTCCTACACATAAGTTCCAAAAGTGGTCATGGACTTCACAGAAGACACAGGATTTTAAACCATGTAGCATTCGGGCAAACAGTCTTTCTTTGATGCTTTGTGTCAAAACAGAAGGATTGATTCTTCCCAGTCATCTTTCCCTAAAAAATTTCCAGCTTTTGAAATTACCATGACTGGTCTTAAAGGTTTGATTAGACAGAGCTACCACGCGCTGCTGTTGTACTAACTAAATTAAACTCCGCTGGGTCCATCCTTCCAAAGCCTTGCTGGGTGCATTTGAGCAGTGTTTCCCACGGTCGTATGTATGAAGCTGCACGTTGGCAGGATGGATAAGCGTCTCCGTTTTAAAGACAGCCTCAAGCTTTTGCTTAAAGAGGCTAACACTGCCACTAACAACTAGGAAATCCTGGCAGATAGTCCACATGAATCTCTCTTTCTATATTTGCACAATGTCAAGCACTATCAGCACTGACTAAATAATAATCATAGAAACCTGGAGTCAGCCAGGAAATAGCTGTGAATGAGACATTCATATTTTAAAACCTGAAACTCCAAAATTATCTTGTTATGATTCTGGGAAAACTATTCTTTTCCTTTTCTCTTCTTGTTTTCTTTTCCTAAAGAAGAGGAAATGCTAACACTGCTGCTGAAGGTACCAAAGAAAGTTTATTTAGTCCTGTATTACAGAATTACACATCTGAAGTGTCCTGCCTGCTTAATACTTAAAATCCCTTCAAACAGCAAAATGAAGAACAGTCCTGATTTTAAATCCAAATAATTCATTTCTAACTGAAAAATAAAAAATTAGAAATGGAATACAAATGAATTTAATACATGGGAGAAAGAGGGAGAGTAGTTGAAAAACAGTTTCACCAGACAATCTGGGTTTAGATAATATCTGGACAAAGTCAACATTTTTCTAAATATGATTGCAACTCCCTATTGAAAAGGATTTATATTAGTCATAAATCTTTAAAACAATGAGGAAAATTCATGAGGAATTTAGTCTCCAGCTCTATAGAAATAATAATAAAGGGTAAAACAAATTGAAATTGGGAAATCTTATTTAATTCAGATTCTGGACAAACATTCAGAGTTACTCTTCCTTCACAAAAGAATCACTCATGTCTCATTCTCTGTTCAGGTATAGGGCTCCTATAGTATATTAAATATATTTTAAGACTGTATTTTGATGGTTACAGATGAGAAGAAACAGATTCTTACTTTAAAATCTGTTTTATAATTGTTGACAGGGGTACACATACCAACTTTTTTTTCCATATATTGGTCATCTTTAACAGAAATACAAAAAGATCTGAGGAATGCCTCAGTACAAACAAATTGGAATTTATTCCAGAAGCATTTGTCAGAAGATATAATGGCAAGGATTATAAAGGAGAAGAATACACTGAAAACACAGAATGCCAAAAATCACCATCTGCTGAGATGATGGGAGTATCATGATCAAAGCTGTTAAGGTGTTACTAGAGCTGTTGCATGTTACAACATTAAACAGTTAATTGCAGTTCGTGGGTTTTAAGTAAAAGAACTGGGGACTGCTTTTTACCATAGCAACCACAAAAAAGAAATCTCTTTCAGCATGTATGCACCAACAAAAAAGCAAAGAAAATAAATATATTTGGAATTTGGCTCTTAAACTATAATTATTCGGACAAATTCCTCTTTCCAAATTTACATTCAGAGCATCCTGGGGAGAATTAGATGTTCATTCCAAATTTATCAGATGTCTCCTGAGGGACAAGAAGATGTATTACATTCAGTGTCTTTTCTCACTAACAACTGTCAGGATGACTCCGGCTGCTTAGGTAAACAGAGTAGGGGATTGAAAGAATAGAAAAGAAAGGAAAACTTCTATCATCTCACTGACTGACATGTGGCCACTTGTGCTGCAGGCTGGGCATGGGTATAAATGCATCGGTCAAGATCCCATGTGTACTATTGCTCACCTTTTGCCACTCGAACCATTTCTGTCGTGTGCTCAGGTCAGCCTACTTGTGCTCTTTTAGCATGAGGAAGCCTGTTATGGTGACAAAATTTCTGGTTGTTTAATCCCAGGTCAGGTCAAGTTTGAGAGAAGGACAGGAGAAAAGGAAAGTAAAATGACAGTGACATCATCATCATTCTTTAAATACTAACACATAACATTTTGATACCAATGGAACTTCTTATCCCTGTTACTTACTGAAATAAAAAAGCCCAGCAAACTAACTGAAGCAGTCACCTAAAAGGTGAGACAGGTAGCTGAAAAGCAATGAGAATTGAGAAAGAGGGAGGTCCTGCTGGTTGCTATCCCCGGAGGATACCCCGAGGGCAGGAGACAATAGGAAGAATTGTATTTCACTAGCCCTGCATTAACTAAAGGTTTGAATATGGAAATGTTTTTAAAACATCTATTGTAACTGCTGAAAACAATTATGTCTGTGGTATCTGCCAACTCTCATAATTATCTGCTGTTGTTTTAAAAATGTGTATGGGAAATTTTGCAAAATCTAGGACCAATAATCTCATGGCTGACACAGCACGCTCTTAGACTCTTACATCACAAATGTAGTGTGAGAACTGAACAGAACAGTTGGCTACATTAAGATTCAGATTGACAAAGACAGAATGAAGGGGTTTTGTCAGCTGATGCAAAAATTTCCATCGGCAAAAATATAAAACCCTGAATACACAGAGGAATTCACTCACATGTGAGTGCTTTCAGGACCTAGAGATGCCCTTCAAGTTTTACCTCTACAAATCCAGAAGACACGTGTTCATGGCTCTGTGTACCCACAAATTCTCCAGACAAGACTATCTCTACCCCCTACAGTGTAGACTCCTCTCTTTATTTCAAGAAATTCATCTTGTATTGCTATTAAATCTTGTGTTTATCAAGGTCTTTTCACCATCATAACTCATTCTGTTTTCATACAGCCTCTAACTTCATATTTGTATTTGTTTATAGCAGCATGATGTAAGTTTTACCCCATCAATTATGAAAATCTTTAGAAATATTTTGAAGTGCCCAACTCTACTGTGACACGAACACATAATTCAGTAAAATGCCACTGCTTATGCTACTGGAATATTTGACTGAGTCGTATTAATTGTGCTAATTATGATGATGCGTGAGGACACAGAAAAGAAGGGCTCCACTGCTCTTGTAAATGGAAGATTAGACACCTCTTGCCACGGAGAACTGACAGACAATATATGCTCAGACATATAACCTTACATGAAATTTTTCATCCCGCTACACACAAAGCATTCTAATTTTGCTAGCTTTCCTATAACCCAGGACACAGTTGTAATAGTATTTTGAAGTCGCTAGCAGACGCAGTGCCAAAACTGTTCCTAGTGCAGAAGGAAAAGCAGGCATTGTATTATCAGGCTATTATAGTCCTTGAATATAAATATGAATGCAAGTAAAAATATAAGAGTTCAGATTTAGTATCAAAATAAGACTCCAATTCCCCACAAGGAGGAAGACTTCAATTCCACACAAGAAGGAAGAGGAGTTTGGGTATAGCTAATGGTTTGAATTTGAGTATTTTCTATTCATCTATTATTATTGTTATATATTATTCAGCAGAATTAAACACAGACATTGGGAATCCACAGATGCCCACTGCTTCTTAAAGGAAAAGCATTTTTTTAATTTGTCAATTAAAAGATTTGGGAAACAACAGCCAGTTCTGGCTATAATTTTGCATCAAATGTGTATCTGAAGTTGAATTACAAGATTCTCAAATGGTAATTTTGCAATTATTTTTAGTTGTGTTTTTTTTCCTTAAACCACTATTGTTCACTTTTCATCGGCCTTGTAACTTTTGCATATACCAGATGTCACATGCTGGATTCAATGCGCAGAGCTGCATCACTGGATGTTATTAACCAGTTAAAATGTTTGATGGCCATAGACATACAGAGATTCTCTTAATCTGAGCCTGCAAAGTTGCAGCCTTAGCTCTGACATTTGTCAAACCACAGGTTTTCAACAAATAGAGTAGCAAAGGACATTGTATCATTAAGAGGAGGATTTAATTAAAAAAACTAGATTGTGAGATCGCAACTGAGGTCCAACCACATCAGGTCTCTGCAACCATATTTACTTTTTAAAAGGTCTGCTGAAGAGTTTGATGACAGAAGTGCAGGATGGCCCATGAGAGGTTTAAGCATGCAAGCCAATGCTTAAATATCAAACCTATTTTTTACCTCCAGTGCCTTTAGTTCTCAGGCACATCACTCACTACACCCCAATTCCTGCAAAGGCCTTTGAGATCCATTTGGACCGAGTACAGAATTTGCAGTGCTTATCAGAAGATACCATCTTTGACTTTTCCAGGGCGCAATGGGAATCTTATTAGGACAAAGCTCCTCACAAAGATAGCACCAGGAGTGTGAGGAGGTACAAGAGAATTCCCTGTACAATAGATGAGACACAATTGATTTCTGGCACTCCACTTCCAACCTCAGCCAGAAATACAAGATGAACAGGCTTGCTTGCTTCTGCAATTTCAACATGTCTGCTTCCTGTATGAGCTGGAAATAGGACATACCATAACAATTGCCTAAACATTGCAGAAGCCCAACCAAGGTGTGATTGGAGCCAGCTTCTGGAGTCAGTGAGGGCTTGGGGAGCCACGTGAGCCAGAGAGGCTGGGCCCTCTCTGCTACCCGCTGATGTAGTGACCAAATGCGACCCCACCAAAGGCACTGCAGTTTGACCCTCATTCAAACATCTTGTTAAGATGGCCCCAAACTTTCACAGCCAGGCCAACGGGAACTCAAGTGTCTCCGAAATACCAAGGGACAGCCCACCCAGGCTGAATTCTGGCAGCCCTTGGGTGCCTACACTCAGCTCACTCATGCATGGAGCCTGGCTCTGCCAGGGATGAGTCCTTGCTTACAGTGGGGAACAGCGAGCTCTGGGAGAGGGGGAGTCAAGAGCACCAGCGCTTGTGGAAAATGCAGGCCCCTGCACTGAGGGCGAGGGGCTCCAGCCAGGACCAGGACATGCCTGGGAAGGACTGCTGGCTTCCCAGGGAGACGCAGAGGAGAACAGGTTGCTGAGAAGAGGAGAGAGGGAAAGGCGACTTCCCCCAAGAGATTAGGAAGCATTTAGAGAGGAGAAGAGGGCAACTGCTTTATGATTGGAGATTCAGCTATCTGGTGGGACAGGGAGAGAGGATTGGGAGAGACATACAGGAGAGATGTATCTTCCACTGAGGGAAACAGCAGAGAGGAGGCAAAAGGCTCCTAACTGCAAAGGAGGGAATAAAAAACAAGGAAGGGCTTAGTAAAAGACATGGTAGCTACTGGTGAGACAGCTGGGCCCAAGTGGGATGGTGGTGAGTGTGGCTGGGAGCAAAAAAACAGGACCCAAAACTGGTGCTTCAGTGGAGTAACCTGGCAGGAGACAAAAACCCACCCTCCAGCATTAGGGTAAAGTAACAGAAAAGAAAGAACAAAATTCACAAAAGGGAAGCATTTGGGAGAGAGATACAAATAGGAGAAATATGGCATCTGTATTGAGAAGGAACTTAAGAAACTTAGTTATGATAGACTGAGGGAGAAGAGCTGTTGTGTGCTGCCAACACATGCAAATGTGGCCGGTGAACGGAAAGTTATAATATACATTATTTATCAGGGCAAATTTAATTTTTAATGAAAGAATATCTCTATGCCTACCTCACGAGAAATGTGTGAAGATCTTTGGGGACCCATGTTTTGTGGGTTTGGTTATTCACACGGGCATTGTGAGAGAGCAAAGCACAGGAAAGTAGTATGATGTTTGAATGCAGACTTCCTACTGAAGCAAGGTAACTTTGTCCATAAGCAAGTGGTTTTATACTTCAAAATATAAAGAAGTTTGCCACATCTTTCAAAAATGCAGGGAGCTCCTCCAAGTTTCTTTTCTGTCCCAACTGGATGGTCAAGAGCCTTCCTCTAGAATCTGGATATGGCCTTCAAAAATATTATTGTTGCTGCTATTTACAAAAAAAAAAATTTCAAATTTAAAAAAAAAAGTAAGTAAAAGTGATTTTCTGCTAGAAACAGCTAATAATTTTAAGAAGCAGTAAGAAACACACACTGATGACTGTGTTTTAAAACAATTTCTCTGTGATCTTTCCTAAGTACCTGTCAATACAGGGAAACTGAATTTTAGCCTGTTGAGTATTCTTTGACCTGTCATCCATGTCTTCTAATTTCCCAGATAGATATACTATCTAGCCCTCAGTCTTCCGCAGTGAATGCACTTGTCTGACCTGGTCTAATCCTCAGTTTGTTGCCACAAGTCCAGTGAAGTGTTAGGCAGGGTCCTTGGGTAGTGTGCTTTAGGAAGAGAGTTTGAGATCCATATTTCGTACAGATTATACTATAGCACTGAGACTGGACACTCAGCTGAAGGTCAAGACATAGGCAAGATTCTCGAGGGAGAGAAAATATTGGAAATAAGATGGTCCGAACTGAACTCTCAGAGAGACTCCTGGCTAAAACCTGAAACTGTTGCAGAGTAAAAAAAAACAAACAAACAAACTGCTGCAGTGAAAAAAAAAAAGAAACTTTTTTGCTTCTTCCAAGCAATTGGTAAGTCCTTGTGTCCAGTGAGGATGCACATCTGCACTGCACAAGGAAGTCCTGTGGTACACTGATAGTTACCATTACTAGCTTTGGTCTCAGAAACACATCAGCTATGGTAATAAAGTAGATAAGATAAATTATCCTCTTGAAAAGACAGTAAAGCGCTACATTAATGCACTTAGACTATAGCCAATACTTGAGCAAAATTGCATAGAACAAACTTAGACACTGGAACCAAAATATGTGCAATTTTTTCACAGTGCTTGCATAATTCTCTTGGGTTTGAAATGCGTAGTAACTGTTGATTCCCATCTCTAGTTCATAGCCCTTTTTCTGGTAGCATTTTTTTCTTTAAAATTCCCAGAGTTCACCGTAGTAAGTTATCTTATTGTGCATTGTTTCTTCATAAATCTGTGCAGTAGACCTCTATTTAGATTTCCTATTTCATCTCATTGGTGTTGCTGTAGAGTTCCAAGCATTGCTTTGCTTTGTGTGAAGCAATTTGCAACCCCTGTTTGAGAAATATGTTTTTGTTTGGATACCAGAGTATCTCACTTACAATTTCTTTTTCAGTTCTCCATTTTTTCTGACTGTTTCTTTTTCGAGTGCTGGCTTCTTTGGCTAAGATGGAACTGAAAGCATAATTCAGATTTTTTTTTTCTTGTGTTATTTCAGAGGACATTAAAAATAGATTTCTCTGCTATAAGTGTCTATTTAATACAGTTTTCTAGCTCAAATCTTCTATAATGGCACTCACACAGTGTTTGAGACACCTTCTGAAATTACAAAGAGATCAGAAATAGTACAGGGAGTGCACTTTTGGCCAGAGTCACTTTAGGGAGACTGGCCCAGAGTGGCTTCTACATTTGGCTTGCTAAGTGGTGAATTGTTTTAATGGCCATCTTGTATGCATCTTTTTGCAGAAATCTAGGTATAGGACTTTTTCTTAAGTATCTGTTTTATTTCATGAATTCAGCTACTCTAATTATCATGTAGCATACTAGGATGTTACACTGCATTAAAAAACAAAGTTTCAGAATCAGTTTCACCAGAGAAACGCAGGACTATCTATCTGTTGCATTTTGCACCCTCACAATACAAACTTCTCTGGCACCCTGAGGTGCTGCTGCAGTATTAAATAGAAACTTCTTTTATCCACTGTGGAAAGAGAGACAACAGATCGATAATCTACCGGTGAAAATTAGCAAGAGTGTAAAAATCCACTATCAAAACCATTTGCACACAAGTCAACATAAACATTAGTTTTACACTTCTCAAAATCCTGGAGGAGGACTGAAGTTTCTGTGCTGCTGTGACTGACAGCCAGCTAGTTTGCTGATGCTTTTCTTATGCAAACTCCATCACCGACTACATTTAAGGAAGTCTCGTGATTCATTTAGAGTTCCATTCCCACCAAAGTAGATACCTGGGTTCATAAAACTGTCTGCTATGTAATGATTTCTGCTATATAAGATAAAACCACTATTGTGGTAAATCCATTGCAAAACAGGATCCTGAGGAGTACTAACGAATTTCTTGCCAAACTGCTTAAAATTATAATTACTTTGTCACAAGCATCAGATGTTTATAATCTTGATATGATACTGAAGCCTTATACAGCTGCTTTTTGTAACATTTTTGTAGCCAGTTTAAAGCCATCTGGTGCACATATTGCCAGGTATACACGATTTTGCTGTTGTTGTGACTGCATGTGCACCCTCAGCAAATTCACGGTATTTTCTCCATGTCTGACAGCGGAGCTGAAATGGCATCATGTCATTATTTAATTGTACGCAGTGACTCCATAAGAGGTTCCTGATAGCCACATGTGAGAAGTGCTGTTTTAGTTTGTTATCTCTTCACATTCAGATCCTGAAAATTATATAAATGTTAGATTGATCTGCCAATAAGCCAAAGATTGATACACAGCTCTGCATCTCTTCTAAATGTCGTTACTTTTCCTGTGCTTTTATAAAGCCCAAGTCTTTAATTACAATTCTAGTAAGTAGATATAGGAACACACAATTTTTATCTCCTGGTTACTTAGCAAAAAGCTTACATTTGGAGATCATCTTATTAAAAGACCTGTGATATATGGATTGAAAAGATTAGAGTTGTTTCATCTATATTTTGCTATCAATTAAAGGACATAATTTGCTTATAGTTTACTTTTTTAATACCATGTTATGATTGGATCACTGTAGTATTTAGAAGCTGCAAGCAAAATAAAAGCCCCGTCACCTTGAATTATGAAAAATCACATAGTAAAAGGAAGCCCCTGCTTGGCAGTTGAAACAAAAAAGATCCTCAGAGACCAGGAAGGGAAAGAAGTACCTTTCCTGACTGACTTAATTATTTTTCTGTGGTAAAATGACTTGTTGAAGGTCATAGGAGAATTGAATTTCTATGTTGGTGGGCAGGTGGAAAAGAAACAGAGGATGTTTGGTCTGCATTTTCATGCACAGCTTTTTTTTTTACTCATTTCCTACGGAAATAAGTCTTATGTGATCATGTTTGTGCTTTTCCCTCCCTTTATTCATCTCCATCCACAACTTTTGGTTCCACTGATTAGTAAAAACAAATTTGAAAGAGGAATAAAAGTCTTAAATAGGATTGTTTTCCTATGAATTTTGTGAAAGCAGATGCCAGGATAAGGGAAGAAGAAATCATCTGAATGTTCTTGCTATAGTAAAGCTGCAGCTCGAGCTCACCTTCACAAGACAAAATGACATATATTCCCAACCATGGGAAAAGTTCTCTAATGTCAAATCAGCTCTCCTATTTCGTTATAAATCTCTAGAGCATAAGGCACAGCTGTCCTTGCAACATACACTAGTTTGATCTGGCACCCATCTGGAGTGAAGTAAGCAGTATTCTTTGGGGGAAGCCCTGGTGCAGAACAGAGGATGCTTTTCTGCAGTTTGCACCCTACAAGCCAATGGAGACAAACTGGTGGCTAGTTTGCTCAGGGATGGGGTTCATTCCTTGGTGCAGATCTTAGAGGCAGCACAGACACAATCAAAGCAAACTCGTATTTCTTAAACAAAAGACGCTGATCATTGGAAAGTCAGGGTCATGTGTAGATGTGGCACTTACGGACGTGATTAAGTGCTGTACTTGGAAGTGCAGGGTTAATGGTTGGACTTGATCTTAAAGGTCTTTTCCAACCTAAACGATTGTATGACTCTGATTGTGGAACCATTTGTTTAATGTTTTTGAATCCATATGGTAGGGAAGAGGAAGAATCCCTTTGGGAGGGCTTTGGAAACCCTTCTCTCAAACTGTAAGTTACTGGTTTCTTTTGAGGAAGGAATTCGTACATCTTGCATCTCTGATTTTATGCTAATTTTCCTTCATATGGTCTGTTCCTATTAAGAGCCTAGACTGTAGATCTGCAGTGTGTCATGGTAAGCACTATGTAGATCAGTGCCATGTGTCAAAGCTGGAAAGATTCTTCACTTTTCTTGCTTGGTTTGAGGCTGCTTGTGTTAAGTACTTTCCCTCTCTCCTTTTTTCTCACTTGCGTGGTCAGGAATTGCTTTACTGCCTTTGTATCCTGTGGCAGTGTTTAATGTTAGTTAGATGTTTGGCCATCCGTACTTCCCTGAAATCTAATGTTGGTTTTCATTGATGGGGATTTCCTGGGTGCTCACTTGCCTTTCTTTTCTATCTTGTCTCCAGATACACATCTTGAGTAATTACACCAGTGTTATGGTATAAGCTGAGCAGTGTAACTTTTCTAATTATGGGACTACCTGGCCGCTGTCAAGACTTTTGCTCAACCATCTTGCAGTGAATTTGAACACAAGTGCTAAACATGGTTGACTATTAACTTCATGTGCTTTATCATTCCTTCTAAGGAATTCCATCTTGTTATTCCTGACCAAAGTGTTTTTCAGTATAGTGGACAGGATTTTCAACCTCAACATAAGCAGCTTATGTCTATTCTTTTTCTTCCTCACTGATGGTTATGTCTCCTTATAATTAAAAACATCGAATATATCCACTACCAGCTGAGTTTTGTTAGACTAAGACAAATTCTTCTCATATGATAGAATCTTAATTCCTCTGATCTTTCTAGTAACCCTTTCCACACTTTTTTTGTAGGAAGATTGATTTAAATTGGTGGATAGGACTCTACTTAATATTCCAGAATAGATCTTGCCAGGGCTTTGTATTATACCACAAGCACCCTTCATGCTTTTGGAAATTCCACACGTAATATATCTAAGATGATGCATCTTATGTCTGCTTCACATTGGTTGCTAACAAGCCTGCTGCAACTGACTGGTTCTCATAGGAGGCGTATTTTGGTGAGCTTTCTACTTGTTTGAATATGTTCCTGAAGTTTCTTGAAGCTCATATTACTTGACTGAAGGTACTCCATCCGGGCCACACGTTATGAAAGGCTCACCTCCAGGTATTAAGTATGGGACTCATATATTCTAGCTACTTTTCGGAAGAGGTGGAGGGTGAACATTGTGCGTATTTACCACTGCATCTGTTGACAGGCAAAGGGTGTCTGTCCCTCACCCTAAACGTTTACCCATTGTAGAGTCCAATCTTAATGAAGCTGTGAGAAATTTACTTAAATCCATTCCAGACTGTAGCACCATATACCTCTAGACAGGCAGCAGTGCTGACTTCAGCAATTCCTGTCCTGCTCCTCTGGCCACAAGTCCAGACCCTGAGCAGGCCCTAAATGCTATTCTTTTTTCTTGAGTCTAGATTAATTCCATGCTCTACTTCAGCATTGTCACACGATGGTTTGAACTAGCAAAAAGTGAACGGTGACAAAGGGTTTGAAATGAGTGACTGGCAAAAGACACAGGAAGGGATAGGGCCATGCAAAGCCCACATCAGCACTACAAGAAGTGTCTGTTGAACAACAAACATCAGCACTCCTGCTGGGGCTGCAGAGCTGCATGAAAGGTGCCGCATGTGGAATCACTGAGGCTGACTAAGTCCTCCACCAGTAGTGTTCATGTTTGGCTTAAGAAGTGTGAGCTGGAGCGATCATCATCATCAGGTATATTTAATATTCACTTTCTTGTCTTACCTCAATGGAGACATAAACAGAAATGACACGGCCCTAAACTAAAAGCATGTACGTCCCATGGGTTATGTAGAGTGAGATGAAAACCTCGGTGTTGTTTGAGGAGCGGGACCCGAGAGCTCAGAACTGCTGAACCCGAAACACCAAACACTATCTGCTTAAAACACCAAGACCAGAGAAATCCCATTTAAAGCAGACGAAGCCCTACTACCGATCAGGCAGCATTTGGACAACAAAATGGCTGTGGCAGTGGCTATAGGTGTTCCACAGAAGCGCAGCTGGAAGAAGCCGGGGGGCGGGGGAGCCCCGACCCCACACTCCGGGGCCGATCGGGGCCGCGCCGGGGCCGTGCCGCAGTTACCGAGAGCCCGTCCCAGGCACTTACTGCGGGGCGCTGCGAGACGCGCGGGGGGCGCGCAGCCCCGGGGAGCGCACGGCCGGCGGCTGCGCCTTCCCGGCGGGGCTC
>VZRE01008061.1:137316-236941 GCA_013396775.1 Cephalopterus ornatus
GGGGGGCGGAGGGTGCTGCCGCGGGGGGCCCGGCGGTTCCGCTCCCTGGCAGATGCTCCGACCATTGTGCTTTTGCTGTTGCAAATAGAAACACTGCTCACCTCCTCACCTCTCCTCCTCCTCCTCCCCTCGCCAAACAATAAATGCACACCTCAGGGCCCTCGGCGCTTCCTGATTCTGCTTCTCTTCTGCAGGTGTAGATCTAGAAGAGACTGGAAAGGAGGGTGGAAAAAGCAGGGAGGTTATGAGGCTTAATAAAGAAGGTAAGTGGATAGCGCTGGCAACACCTCTCTACCTGTCTTGTCTCTTGGTGGTTGTGGATGACTGTGGTTTGGCCTTGACAGGGTAGTCTCAAAGCATATGGATCTCTCTGCCGTGAAGAATGTTTCAGGATTGGATACACGCAGATGACTGTCACTGTGTCAACTTCTTTTGAAGTACGGGTATAACAGGTGTATGCGTGCAACTGACAGAGGTGGTAAAAGATAAGGCAATTTTGAGTCAAAAGACGACAACTACACATCAGTGGCCATATTGGATTTTTTTTGTAGACCCTGTCCCTTCGTGCAACATTTCAGTTTCTTCTGTGTGAAGATAAGCATATAAACCTGGGCATCAACTTTACGTGTTATATTATCATTAGCGACTGTAGCGAAGACGTTTTCACTTGCAGAGAGAAAGAGTCCTTTACCAATTTTGAGTTCATTCACTTTAGCTCAAGTCACATTTTATTTTTTCATTCTGACTTGCAGACAACTGAGCAGCCAGTGTCAAATACTGTCTTACGTTAGACTAAGCCATGCATATTGTGCAAAAGCAAATATAACAAGCCATTTGGGCCATAAGGTTTTCAGGTACCGTCAGTGTGAACAGGCAGATTCCAGGCTACTGGTATTTGCCAATATGCCGTGCCTGACACGGTTCTGTCAGTTGCGAGAAAAGAAACTTTAGTGGTGAGCATAAACAAATCAAATTTACACCTTTCGTTTCTGATATGTGTCATTAACATCGTGCTGGGGGAACACCTAATGCAACTAGTGAAATTCTTTGGGACGCTCTGTCATGTAGCTTTCTGTTTGTTTCTGTTGTGTTAAGAAAGCAGTTTACATATACAAGCTCTCTGTCATGAGAAATACTTCTTGTGAAGTCAGTTCATAATGAACAATCCCATCATAGTGAAACTTCAGTGTGACTTACTCATGCTGAGAGAAATCCCGCTATTACCTGTAATGTCATAATATATATTCTGAAATGATGTTAAGTTTCTCATTATATTATAGTTGTCATTACACGTGCATTCAATTTTGAGCATCTTGGCAGCTAAAAGGAGTCTTATGTTTTCTAAACAACCTCTTGAAAAAAGAATGAATTAATCAGTAATGTAGATTTGTGTGATAAACTATAAAATTGCATGAAGTACACGTTAAAATCATTTAAAATACCATAAAGCTACCCTTTTGGAAGACCTTTCTAGAGATGCCAAGCTTGATTGTGTTCCTGTCTTGATTCTTACGTGCCTGAACCTCTTTATTTTGCCAGCCCAAAAACAGGTTAGTGGCAGAACTGGGATTTTCCTGTAGTATATTTATGAGTATAAGGTTCAAGGTGCAGTTTGTACATCTGTCGGTAATGTTGATTCAAAAATAATCGAACAAAAGTCTTGCTACTTCAGCTTGGCCTTTCATAAGGAGCTTAATTTGTTGAGATAAAATGTTTTGTGCTCAGAAGTCCTTGAACACAAATTCTTATTATAAGCTTACTGGAGACATAAAGATTGAAGCGTGTCCTTACTCCCTAATCATACATAATATGCAAATTGTTTCCTAGAACGATTCAGTTTAGATTACCAGTTCTAGTCTTGTTTGGGTTTTTGGGGGGGTTAGAGACTTCAGCAAAGGAGCTCTATGTAAACTCACTCTCCAGAAAAATTTTTTCCAAACAAAGTGTAATGCTGTTGCTGACATTATGATGGTGACAGGTGTGAAGCACTTACTGGTTTTTATAGTACTTATGGCGTAATATAAATATTTAAACAAACAAACCTGACTGTTATATTTAGAAAATAAAAAGCTTTAGAAATTTTATTGCTTCCAAGTAGTAACTTGTATTAGATCACTTAGAAAGAACTTTCATGAAGTTTGAATAAATTAGTATGTGCTGAAATATTTCTATATTCACTTAAGCAGTCTGTTAATACAGGTGTTTTTACCACACCCATCTGTGTGTCTGAACACCCACTGTAAATCTTCTCGGGCCTCACCATCCTTATTCATAGAGGTGGGGAAAAATGTGACGAGTTAGATTGGTCTGCAGGAGACATTGCTCATGTATTTGCAGAAATGCTTGTGCGTTTACTCTGATCTCGTACACATCTGTCTTGTGACATGTTGAATTTTCTTGACTGCTTTGTTCATAGACAAGGACTGAGGTCATGATAGGTCTGAATACCGAACCCAACTCCTTTTTCATTACAATCTTATCTGTTTGAGTAGACCTTTTTATGGCATCTATGGTGCCAGGAGATTCAAAGTGGTGTCTTAGGAAAATAAAACGTTACTTGTATCAAGTAACTGAGGACGACAGAGACAGGATTTTAAGTATCAAAAATTACTGTCCTGTTTGATAAAGATAGTGTAAAATCTGATCTCTCTGCATTTACTCCTTGTCATATTTGTCTGTGTTTTGTCATCTTTAGTTGATATGACCAGATTTAAGCGGTCATCCCTTTGTAAGCGGTTAAGCAAAGGAGTCTTTTTTAGACTACTGAAACTGTGTGCAGAGCATGGTGGGGGAAAGGGGTGGGAAGACAAGTGCTCCCCTGAAGACCACCACAAGGTGTTTCGCTTTGGTTTTGTAGAAAAACATGGGGTCAGGTGGCAAAAAGTGCCATCCCTGCTTCATCCCTGCTTCACTGCCTCCTTTCTGGTTGTGTACTGTGTGTGTTTAGAGTGGTGGGCTGCCCTTCCTCCTCCCTTTGGCCCAGGTTGGGACCTGGGAGGCAGCATTCCCAGGAGGTGGTGGGGAGAAACACTCACTGCCAAGTCTCCACCTGCCCGAGGGGTTGATACTTCTTTGCGCATCCCTGGGCAAAGGGGTCACAGTCACTGTGCTGTTCATTTCTGTAATGCAAGAGATGCGCTGAGGCCATGTGCCCCCTGTGCCCCACCTTAAGGGTAAAAGTAGAGACACAGAAATATTGCTCACTGCTTTCCTTTATCCTGCAGTGTATATGTAGGCAGCACAAAGGGAGAGAAATTTCCTGAACGTTTGTTCAGTTTTGTAGGCAGAATTGCTTTTTGCATGCTAATACTTACTCTAAGTTTTCCTTCAGCAAAACGCAGTGTGTCCATGGTTGGCTTTTACGAGCATGCAGACTTGTGGAGAGGGGATTACAAAGTTGCAAGTGTTCACAGAAAATGAGAAATTTTATGCATAAATGTTTGTGCCAGAAAAAAAACTTATCTGCTTATCTAATCAGGAAACAGAAACAGTATTGTGTAATTTATCTGACAAATCACTACCAAGCAACCGGCTTAGCTAAAAGAATGGTTATCAGAATTGGAGCAGCATTTAGAATTTATGTTGAATTTTAAAAAGTTGAATGGCGTAGTTGAAAAATTAAAGATTTTCTTGCAGGTAGCGTGCATAATAAAAGAAGTCTGTGTTTATTTGAGACTTTGTGTCCTGTAAAATATCACAGTAACTGTGTACCTGAGGTTGATACAGTGTTCTGTTATTATCAGTCTTAACCTGTAACTGATTATAGATCAATTTTGGACGCACGTGTTTTACTTTATATGATATTGAAGAAAATAACAGAAGAGTGGGATTTTTTGGTTTTGCGTACAGAACTTGTATTAATCGGTTTAGTAAATGTGTGAGCATTGAGTGCTGTGAGTGTTTCTAGGTAGGCACAGGCTGTAAAGGAGCAAAAGATATCCCGTGTATCTCTGTGAACTACAGCAGGGTTAAATATGACCTGTGGTGCTTAGGTCTATATCTGGGTACTTGGTATCGTAGTCAACTTCAGTTTCCCAGTTCAGTGGGTTTGTATTATTGAGGTTTCAGTCTGATGATGTGTGTGTTTTGTCTCAGATAATCTTTTCACTGACCATACTGATTCATTATCGTTTGATGTTATGTAAAAAATTCTAATAGTTTTTCTGATTTGGTGCTAGAACTAGAGGTTTACAGTCATTATTGCACCACCCTAAAGTTGACCATTTTACTTCATGATTACACATGCAAACTGGAGTTTTAAATCTATTGTATAGTTGCTTACACTATGTTTTTCCTATTTTGACTTCTCACACAAATGTCTGATGGAAAGCTTTTTGATAAATCCTTTGGCAACATCAGTGCAAAATTAAAGGGATACTGATTAGTTTTGCTTTCAGTATCTTTTTAGTTCTTCAGAAAAATATCTTGATGATTTTGTCATTCTTCTTGGAAAAATAAGAAGTTGAGGCTAGGTGGTGGTAGGGCACACTTCAGGAGGGGAACAAAGGATGTGACATACATCATTCTACTTTATGAAAAGCAAGAGAAGGAATTAAAATTATTCATGGAGAGATTGTGAAAGAGGAGAAGACAAGACAAAACCAGCTGGTTAATGTAAGCATTGGGGTTGGAGTTGATTTTTATTTAATTTTTTTTTTTTGTTAATAGTGGTTTGCCAATGGTGCTGTTTGTCTCCTTTAAACTAAACCAAAAAGAATAAAAACATTCATATTTTTCTTAGGTGAATTCATCCTTCACCTTTCTGTGGTAGTGGGGAATGTTGGAAAGGGCTGAGAGGGAAAGAAAATTATAGCAAGGTTTTAAACACGTACCCCAAAAGAAAGATGTGAGGTTATTGAATTTAGACCAACATAGTTGGTGATTTGGGGGTGGTTTTGGTTTTGGTTTTGCAGTGGGCAAAAGAGAGGTTTGAATGTTGTATAATTTTACTTTCCCTGTAAACTAATAAGGTCTTCCAGAGATACTGATTATTAAATAGATGTAATATTCTGGTGAAGCTTTATGAGTGGAAGAACTGAGATTTGTCAGGACACAAAACTGTGGCTGTTTTCAAGGGAGACTTCTGCTTACCATTCTTGTCTTTATGTTGGGAATAAGAACAGTGAGCAAAGGTCCCCATGGGGGTTTTCTTTAGGATGAGAAATGACAGTGGGATTGAATTCTGGTGTGCATTCTGGTGGGTAAGTGCCTGATCAGTTCTGTATATGATATCTGACTCTGATATTTTTTTTTTTTTTTCACATGGACAGCTTCTGCAGGGGGGTGGCGTGGCTCCTGGTTATGGCTGTCACCTCATTTAATGTGTTTCAAGGAATGGTGACAGAGGAAGAATGAAACATTATGTATGATAGTGCCCAGAAAATTTAGTCAGAATTGTAGTTTATCCTCATAGTTACATAGTTATTTTCTGAAACCTGTCCTTTAGCTCTTCAACCCACACACTGGATAAATGGAGTGGAGTAATGGTAAAGCTGTCTGATCAGACATTCTGTGTTTTGAATCAAGATTTTGATGTTTTTGAATATGTATCTAAAACTGTTGTTCTCTAAATGACTTCCTTAAAAATTCTGGTTTTGTTAGTTGCACATATCTTGAAGGTCAGTATTTGTGCAACAGTTGTTCTGAAGAGGTTAGATCTCCTGGTAGTTTGAGATACCTCCTTTGATTGCATGTGAGGAAACCATGTGTGATTCTCTGTCACTAAGGATCTGTCTCTGACATTCCTTGTACTTGTTGTAATTTATAACCAGACTTGAGAAAGAGGGAAATTTATGTGTTTACTAGAGTGTACCCCAAGCCCTGCTGTCACCACAGAAAGTGAAATGACTTCTTATGTCTAATTTTGACTGAGATATAAAATCACGTGTGTGTTTTCTTGTTAATCTGCCTCTGTATGTGGTTAATAGTTTATAGATGAAATATAGGTTTCTTTGTATTACAAAAAAAGACTACACAAGAGCTGAACCATTTCCACAATGAAATGGAGTAATTTCTTTGAAATGGACCTTTTGTTCTATTTAATTAAAAATTAGGCCATTATCAGATTCTGTTTTACCTTTGGGGCAAAAAATATTAGCCATTTAACCAAAGCTGAGGTGTATGAATGAGATGGAAGCAGTGGAAAATCCTATAGAAAACATTTCAAATTACATTTTGTTTAAGTTGCGGAGGTTCTGGTAGTCCACTGCATGCATTACTAAGAAAGATCACCTTCAGTAAAAGTAGTATATGTTTTAGAGGTATATGTGTTTCTTAAAGAGTTAACTCCAATATAAGGTTATATGAGTGCCATGACTACTCATTATTAAGAGTAATTTTGGAATAACTAGGAAGAAAGATTTTTCAGTTCGTATGGGCATGGATTAAGTTACTGGATCTTTCTGTCTTCCAAGTTCAACTTGGTGCAGAAGTTCTTCAGCTTGTCCTGGAAAAAGCTGATTCAGGAGTTAAAGGTGCAGGGTGAAGCTGGTGTCTTTTAGATAATTAATGTGTCAAAAAACCTGTGGCGAATGCTGTCGTGACACAGTAAGGGTGTTTGACAGAGGTCTCTCAGCAAGACTATAGCAGGAAATCTTTGATGGTTTTCTTGATGGATGAGAAGGGTAGATGCTATGAGGGTAAAAATGGTCCAGTTTTTTATCATAGTGCTGTGCAGTTGACTAAACTGAGTCAAACTGGAGAAGGAATCCAGCACAGTTACTTACAACCTATGTGGAACATAGGAAAACCAACTATTGTATGCATAATTACTCTCTTTTTCTTTTCTGTGTCCCTTTCTGTGTTTGATTTTAAGGGACTGATTTTGTCATAATGTTTTGCATGGCTTATTAAAAGTTATGTCTGAAAGCCACTGATGTTGCTGGAGAAGTGAGCTTTCTGATTGCTCTTGGTCTTGTACTCAATAGAAATGTCTTCCTTATTTCTGAAATGTTGTGCTTATTATTCAGTAATTTCCTTTCATATTTTACTAAGTTGTATGAATAATACAGTGCTTAAGCCCAACACATATTCCTATTTATCTCTTTTCTTGACAGTAATTAGAATTTAGAATTATTTGGTTTTCCAGCTTTTTGGTTTCTATGTTCATGTGTTTATAAAATGTGGGCTGTTTGGCAAAAGAGAAGTGGAGTTTTCCCAGATCAGAAAGAGCATCAGCCAGAAGTAGCAAATAACTTGACAACAGAAGTTCTAAGTTCTGCACAACTGCTGGTTCCAATGTATGTCTAGCGCAGTTTCACTTAGTCCACAGGCCCCTCCTGAATCATCTGTGAAACGGAAGCAGTTGTATTGTGCCAGAGCTGAGCACGGTACACAGGGGGCTCAGGCTTGCTTCCCTTTCCGGTCCCTTGGAGCAGGTGTTCAGCACAAGAGACAGAAGGGTGACTCACGAAGTAATATCAAGACATAAGAGTAGCTGGCAAAGGGCAAGAGTTCATGGGTTTTGATTCTGTGTGATCTTTGCTATGTTCTTTGTTTTGTTTAGAATTTTTTTTCTATTTTAAAGTGGTTTATGTCTTCTGCCCAGTCGTTCTTTCTCCTCCTGCTGCAGGGGGCTGGACATAGGGGGAGGTCAGAATCTGTGAATTTGAAGTTATATTTGAATTGAATCCTGCTAATGTCATATAAGTTATAGTTGTTGAGAAGTTTGTTGAATCAAAAGTGTCTTCTCTAGCAAGACAAAACAGGATGGGCCTGGACCTCTCCAGTGACAGAATAAGGGGACTTGAGCTTGTCATCATTTTGAGATGAAATGGTCAGAATGGAAGCTGAGATTTAAAAATGTGTAAATCTTTATGTCTGTCCATTTTTGAGTCTCTGATAGGTAACCTATCCTCAGGTGGCCTTTAGGCTGGCTGCTTTTGATTGTCTAGATTAGACAGATTATCAGGTAGCAGTTAGCATATCCAGTTGTTTTTTCAGCTGCTCTTATTTATGTCTGTTGAGACAGGATGCTATGATGATTTAAATCTGAAAAGTTTGTTAGACCTATGCCACCACAACAACCACTGACAGAGCCAAAACCTTGTTTGTTTGGGGCTGATAATGGAGAGAGTCACAGGACAATGATCTGGATGAATATAAGTAATTGATCTGTTACTGCTGTGATTAGGGAGGCAATATTACTATTTGCATGATCCTAATGCCTAGCAGCCCCATCAGACACTAGACACTACTGAGCTGGGTACCAGAACAAGGAGGAAGGGTGTGTGCTTGTGTGCATTGTGAAATTGCTGTGCTGCAGAGCACATATATTAATTTTTTAATATATGACGATGTAGGAGTTTTAATACTGACAAACAAAAGGAATTAGTTGCTCTACATGATAGGTGTTTAACTTCAGCCTAAACTAAAGTGGCTTTCTTAGGACTGTGGCAAGGAAAGCTTTAAGGTGATGTTTGAAGAGCGTTGAAATAGTTTTGCAAGTGCTTTGAATGTATCCTTACTTAAGTGTGGAAGTTGGCCTGAGTGAAAATACAGGCTTGTTAAAAGCTTAGTAAATGGATATTGACATCATGAACCAACTAGAAATGTGAGCAAATGGTGTGATAGCAAGTAAGATGTGGACAGTATAGTGTACATAAGAGAGAGGAACCTGGAAAGCAAAGATGAGTCGTTCCCAATATATAAATTTGGAATGGAGGACTGTGCATAGAAGGATGCAGAGAGAATGGTCAAGCGGTATGACAATATAGAAGAAAGAACTTTTGAAGCAGTGTGAACAAGCAGGATAATGTTTGTCAATATGAAAAAGAAGAAAATATAAATAGCTAATGTGAGGTGAAGGCCCAGACAAACCTTTAACTCTGAAGGTGCTTAAAGAAGACTTTGTCCTAGGGATGCAAGACAGGAAGAATCATTTAGATATAGATGTAACCTGAATGAACGGATCAAGAGAGAAGTCATTGGCAAAGATGACATAGTGTTTTATCATAGTATTTTATATCTGAATGACAGGCAAGATGATTATGCTGTCCGGGGTTATCAAGAGAGGAGGTAGAGAAAAGAGGGTGGGAGTGATGAGATCTAAGTTCTGTTCTAGCTGTATCAAGCTGAAGCTGACAGCTACTCAGTGGCGAGAGGTATCAGAAAAACAGACTGAGATTTTTTTGTTTAGACATAAATGTGGTGTCTTTGAGACCTATCTCCTCAGGAACTGAATGTGTTGGTAAAATTCTCAGACCTCAGAGAAGGGACAAAAGATACATCTCAATGGAACCCTGCTAGAAGACAAAGGAGGAATAAGGAGCCTGGCAGTGACCTGTGAAGGGATTGGTACAGGAAGGAAGGGCAGCAGAAGAGGGTAGGGTCAAGGAAGTCAGGAACAGAGAATGAATGCTTCAAAAGGAGAAAGGCATTTAATTTTCTTGAAGAATGCACAAGGGTTATGGCTAATGGAAATGATTAACTTGATGTGATGTTGCAATAGTAAAAGTTTTTAGATATTTTAGTAAGAATAGTTTCAGTGTAGTGCAAAGGACAGCTGAAGGAAACTGAGGCTGAAGTTAGAGACAAAAGTGTAATTTGTTATCAGTCAGATCATAATGAGCTTAGAGATGAAAGAACGACAGAAAGAGTAGTGTAGTTAAAGAAGCAAGGGGTCAGAAGTAGATTTTCAAGCATAGAAAAGGCTGATCGGCTGTCCCACTGTTCTGTCAGAGCAGGAGGAGAAAGGAGATGTGAGGTATGGGGTGATGTGAGTGAGGCAAGTGGAGAGTGGGACAGATGTGGTTTGTATCTGTTGTAGGAGGAAGAAAGAAGAACTATAAGGAAGAGAAAGGGAGTAGGAAGGGAGAACGTGAAATGGTTATTATGTTTTCTCGCTTTCTCTTGGAATAAATATTTGCATTCTATTGTGGAGAAAGAAATGGATACAAAAGAAAAGGTTTGAGGAGTGAGTCAAAAGTAGGAAGAAAAAAGGCTGAAATTGCAGGTGTGGTTCAGCTCAAGTGGAGGAATGGCACAGATTAGTAAGCAGCAGGAGAGAGAGAAAATGTGCGATAACCTCGTTTTCAGACTGGTTCTCTTTTCCACTGCAAATTCTAGGACAGGCGAGAATACAGCAAAGAAAATCTATGTTTAAGACAAGCATGAGTTCAGGATTGGTGGACCTAGTATTGGCAAGTAGAAGCAAAAACCACCACAAAAAAAAAGCCCTTCAAGGAGGGAGAAGTGTGTGTCTGATCATATCTATCATATTGCGTGATGGATGTGAAAGTAGTAGTTCTGTTCATTGCCGTGCATCATAAGTAGATAATATGTCTATGTGGTCTGTCACATACTGATACTGACTTGTGCTTCCTGCTTCCAGAGCCGAGACAAGGCCACGGGATTGCATTATCATGGACTGGGCCCCGGGTAACGTCGTACTGCTCAGGGTGTATCATGAGAGCTTGGGTGCAGTGCTGCAGTAACCACCATGGTTGTATGGCTTTTGCTTGTCTTGCAGGGCAAAGCAAGCTTGTTCCTGCCTACATGCTACAGGCAGGCATGCTTTATGATACAGCACTTTTTTTTTTCTCTCAGAAAGCAGGACTTAATGATTTTAGGGGTGTTACATGGAATGGCTGTCATTCATGATGCAGGCTCCTCAGTGTTTAAGAAGTTAATCTCAGGTTTTCACATATCTTTAGTAGATCTAAACATCTGTTTAAGGAGGAGGAGAATGCTGTGGGAAAGAGCTGTTCGCTCACGCACAGAGCATTGAGCTGATCCTTTGACTTGGAAGGCTTTATCCATATACCTTGCCTGCCTTTCCCAAGCAACCTTCTGCATGCCCCTGTATGTTATCAATGTTCAGTCATCCCAGCAGCTTATACATGTTGCCATGCAGAGGTACTGAGAAAAAAGGGGGAAAAAAATCATCCTCAGATTTTCTCTTCAAAGTCTCTCAGGGTTTTTTTGTGCACTGTCATGAAGTTTTGTGGTTCTGATCTGTATTCATGCTTTTGCTGTATTTTTGGCTTTTTAGAAGACTTGGAGAACCTTGGGCAAATATAACTAAGAATCTGAATGCATGGAGATGGAAAAACATGAGGAGAAATGGGAGGAAAAATGTTTCAGCTCTTGAAATTATGGTGAGCTGTGTGTATAGCGCTTTTAATAGAGTCTTCGTACATTCTGTGCTTGGTGTAAGTCTTCTTCAGCTACTCTCAAAACTCACAACACACTGGGTGTGAACGTTACCAAGCCTTGTAGGTATTTAAATTTTGAAAGAGGTAATGCAGCTTTACATATTTTTGGGTTTCTTGCTCATCAGGAAAAATTATTCTTGACTGCACTGCTGAAGGAGGGAATGCTACAGATTTTATTTTGTGGCATTTATTGTTGTTTCCAGCTTTTCAAGATACCTGTCACTTGTTCTGAGTGTTTGTTTTCCAAGCTTCTTGGCAAATCAAAGGTATTGTAACCTTTATCGCTTTCCTGGAAGGTAAGAGTTTATCCTGTGTGGGAGTTTTTGTAGGGTTTTGGGTTGTTTGGAATTTTTGTTAATAAGTATTTATTTGGAAAAGTTCTGGAGAGATGTGTAACATATGTGTTCAAATGATGTAACGCATATAAAAGTGTTAGCTTTAAAAACCAGCAAGATATGGTCTGTATTTCAGAGAGCTTACGATGCATTTCAGACGAAGCCGTAAGTAGTGTGTGTTGTGAAGACAAAAATCAGTCTATGAGTGTTGAAAAATTTCTTGCAGGAAGCTATTTTAAGGAGGAATTTGAAGGAGGTAAAGAATAATTAGTTGATGTGGAGGAAGGAGGCTTCAAAACTGATAGTATAGCACACAGGAAAGTAGCGTACGGAACAGATTCCTAGTGAGAGCAGTTTATTTGTAAAAATAAACTCTCCTTGTTTTGTTAATATTGTCTTACTGTCTGGGAGCTGGAAAGTAAAACTAATTGTAATTGCCAGACTGCAAAAATAACATAAATACTGAAAGATAAATCTTAATCTTTCTTAACTCTGTTCCCTAAACATGCCCTCTGTTCTCCAAATACTGAAACATTCCCTTTTTTATTAGGCTTCAGGCTCATCTGTTCTCTTGAATAGTGCCCTAGTTTTGCTACTAGGCAAAAAGTGAAGAGAAGCTAACGCATGGTGTATGCAACAACATTTGTCATTCTCTTATACTCCTTCTTCTGTATTAGTTCTTTCACGCCCATTTGTTTATATGCATATTACAGGTTCAGAAGATAAGTAACGGGCAAAATTCTAAGCAGCTTTGACTCTTATTCTGGACTTTCGACCTTAGAGTAAGTCTGCTGTGTCCGAATTCCTCTGTAGTTTGAATTTTTTTTAGGAGAACCCCTTGGATGTGGGCTCTTCATGGCAGATTTCTGACATACCATGTACAAGCATAGTGTGCTATGAAAACAATACACAGAACAAGTGCTTTTAAAAGCTTGTTCATTTTAATACTGTGAGGCTGTGACAGAGACTTCTCTGTGTTCAAAATCACGATATCGAAGCTGCTTTGAGTAATAATCAGGACTGTGTGTGTATATCCAGAGGAAGGGTGAAGTTCGATTCATGTCAGTGTGAAGAGAGGCAGAGGGAGGGAGTGAATGGCATGAAGTCATGAGAATAAACAAGATGACTACTGATAATGTTTATAGATCACCTTTCTTTTGAAAGAGGCCCAAGGTATCCTACCAGCTATGTGTGGAAATTAATCCATTTGTCACTGAAAGAGGATGGGCAAACATGGCTGCTACTGAAAGCCCAATCCTACCTGCACTGGAATTAAATGAAAAAATGCTGAAAGCCTACTGTGTACTCATAGGGTGTAATCCAGTCCTCACTGAAATATGTTATTGCATAATGATTTGGAAAGGAAAGGATCAATACCTTATTTCTAGATTACAAAGTGAATACAGGTACATAGAATGTATTTATTTACAGGGGAAAAAACCCCAAACAGAAAAAAAGAGGTAAAATACCAAAGCACATTACTCTTCCCTGTGAGAGATTGCAGCAGGCTTTGCTGACTAGCACTCTGTTTACTGTTTTTCAAATGTTAATGCTGCTATTGGCACCAAATTTTACTCATTAAAGACTGCCATATTTCAAAATACATTGCTGTGATTTATCTTTCTTTCAAAGAACAGTTACCCAAACCACACTTATGAGAATAGGCCAGTTCTTATTATAGTGAAAGCCCACAGTACTTCACTATACTTTAGCAAGTCACCACATACTATTATGGTGCTTTTCAATAATTTTTTAATTACTTAAAAGCAGAATTTGGTGTTACTACACCAAAAGCTAGATTGCTTGCTCCTTTCCTGTGCAAACATTATGGACATTCTCTTCTTTTCTGCACCTGCTCTACCATTGAGGACCATGTTTACTTTACCAGATATGATAGGATATCTTAAAATCTCTAATTGGATTTCTTTTTGGCAGTGTATTTTTTGTTCTGTTTGTGGAAATGGTCATCCTAGATACCTATGATTTTACTTAGGTTCTTTTTTCATCCTAGATAGGAATGGAAACTAGTTGGTGATAGCCAGTGATAATTGAAGATTATAACTGGCAATTAATTTTCACTACATGGGTAGATTTATAATATTAGCAAACCGTCCATGACTAGCCTGCAGCTCTGCCTTTTGTCTGGAAGAACATTGGCTCTAGCCTGAAGCAATCTTTCATTGTGCCCATTGGATTTTGCTGGGAATAAAGCCTGCAGTGGCCACCCAGCACCTTGAGAGGTGAATAGACAAGCGAGCATCAGAACGCCATAGTGTAAAATAGGCTGGGAATGGCGAATTCATTGAATGAAATAGTTTAAAGAGGTAGCTTTGAATTGGGTAACTATTACATGTTTGCAATGTAATCTTTCTCCCTGCAGTTTTTCTCTTGTAAAATACAGGCACTGAATTTATACATTCTGTCACACTTGGAGTTGATGCAGTCAGGTTTAAAAAATATGTATGTTTTTCTTCATAACAGACAGAAGTAAGTTTGGTCATGGTCCATTCTGATTTTGTTCTGTTAGGAAAAACTTCTATCTGAAATATAAGTAGGAGTGGAAGGGTTACCCTTGAGGGTTGATTAATTTAACTTCACTGTTACTCCCTGTGCAAAGCAGTCTTGAAGGAAGCTGAAAGTGTGTAACTGAGAGAGTAGGAGGAAGGTGAACACTACTACTTTTTATACAGCTCTACTGAAATACTGTATCCCAGTTCTTGTGTCCACATCTGGTGCTGGAAAAACTGGAAGGAGTTCAGAAAAATCTACATTAATTTGAGGCCTGGATAATCAGCTTTAGAATGGAAGATTTAAGAAGCTCAATCTATTTAGTTTATCAACAGACAGTAGAGGCTACCTGATAAGTCTGTAAGTACTTAGACAGGGCGAAGGTATCTGACAGTTAGATGGTTCTTTGTCAGGTAGATTAAGGGGATTCTCATGGCTGAAAGCTGAAGCTAGATCAGTTCAGACTAGAAATAAGATGTAGTTTTCTAATGATACAATTAAATAGGAACAGCTTATCAAGGGATGTAGTAGACTCTCTGTTACACAAAATCCTCTCATAAGGCCCTGGTGCTTTCCCAGGAAGCACACGGTGCTTTAGCCAGAGCCAGAAAGCTTGGGTTTGAAGCTAGAATAATATGATGAAATTCTATGGCCTGTTTTAACATAGAAATTCAGTACAGATCATAAGAAAGATTTCTGTTCTAACTCTTCTCCTTCTTAAAATTTCAGACATTGTAACCGTTTCTTTTGTTAAAAAAAGTTTGTCTGAAAGGTGAGGTGATCAAAGCAAAAAGCTTTCTAGCATGGTGGGTGAGGAGGGACCATCCTTTAATAGCAGGCAAAAGGAGAATTAACACTTTCCAGTCTTGCTTTATATTTTTCCGGTAATCAAAAACAGTAGTATCCCCCCAGTCATTAATTCTAAGCATAACAATCATTTACCAATGTAGTTGTTGACCTTCTTAGAAGCATTGCAGATAGTTTGTGCCTTCTGACTGTAAGGTCGTCTAACTGACAGCTGGACCCAAACACCTTCTTTGACTTTACTTCCTTTGCGAAGTAAAACAACCTTTGTCAACATGTTTTCCCTGATGTTGCCTTCTTGGCCATGGATTTTTGAGGACATAGCAAGTCAATCTTTGTGATGGAGTGAAAGGCTCTGTAATTTCTAATTAAATGTGTGAGAACTCATTTTGTCCTAGTTTTGAAAAAGAGATATTAGGAGTTGTTTGAAGGACATCAGCACTGGCATCGTTGGGTTTGCCTCTTTCTTGTAAAATCATCACCAATTTGAGTGAAAAGTGTCACCTTTTCTCTTGGGTATGTCCACAGCAAGGCAAATCAGTGCTGATTTAAGGTACCATTCCACTTAGATGGGAAATGTTGTATATTGGGTTAAAGGAAGCACCTAACCTACTTTTAGGGGGTTTCCAAGCACCCGTGGTCCTGTAACTTGGGTAAGCACTGTATACAAAATAAGTGGAAAGCAAATGTGCTGCATCTCAAGTTTATAAATTCTTTACCTTCATCCCCTTACCAGTATTGTTGCCTACAAAAACTTCTAAAAGAAGGCAGCAGGAATTGAGGTTTTAAAAAAAAAAGGCAATATTGAATTTCTTCTTATGAAATATAAGGCTAAATAGATTTTGTTGTTGTTGTTTTTGCTGCAGTTGGAAAGGCTAAAACAAACTGTGAATTGGATGGTGAGGTTTGCTCCAAACACATATTAGTGCTCTATTCTAGAGCCATGTGAACTCTGTGTGAGCTCAGGCTTTTTCTGGTTGGGAATATACAGGGTCACACGTATCCTGTGCTATCTTTTAGTAGTACCATGAGGAGATTCTAAAGGTTCAGGGAGTCTGAATCTTCCTCAGTTTCCAGTTGTTGCCTGTGACAAGTGGCACAGCTTTACAGATCCATCAGTTCTTGGCTGAGTAATTACAAAATATTTAGAAGTTTACACTTGGAGTTGCCCTTAGTGTTGCTTGTGTAGTGGGTTGGAATGAATGTTAGTACTAAGTGTCCTTGTCATGGTCCTCTCACTATGTATGTCCTTCTTTCTTCGATTTCACAAATGCTGAATTAGGTCGGGATCTGCCGTTAGGCCGGTATTCTCTGCAGAATACTAACAGCCGTGCTCAGGTCAATCAGATGATTGGTCTGCTCAACCTTCTCAGCATCATTTAATCCATACTTGCATTCAGATGAATTGTATTTGAGACTCTGGCAAGTACGACAACAAAAGATGATATTTGCTTTGATGTAAGGCACTAGAAAGGGTAATTTCTAATCTGAAAGCAGGAGTACAGACTGATACTCTGCAGGAAGGAGAGATTCATTAAAAATCGGAGGAAATAGTCAGATAAAAGTTACTCTACTGACATGGTGTGTCCAGCCAAGGCAGTGGTTTGATGGTCTGTGTATTGGGCAGAGCTACACCACTATTGTGGGCAGATAAAGATCTTTAAAACCTATGGAAACCGCGGTACTGTAGAAAGCTGAAGGCTTCACTGTCCTGTAAAGTAGTGTTCCTCATGGCTGGTACTTAAGCTGGAGGTTAAGAGCACCAAAGTTCTTATTTCTCATTTGCTTTCTACAGGAACAAGGTACATGTTGAAAAAAATCATGCTCTAGCTTGTCCTGCCACAGTCTCAAAGTTTAAATGGATCTGGACTGTCATCTTACAAATGCTGTGCTTGCTTCAGAAGAAACAAGATGCAAAGCTTCAGAACCTCATATAGCACACAATGGCACCAAACCATTCTGGGTAGTTCCTTGGCTTTTTATGTCAGTGTCCTGCCTACCAAAAGACGGGACACCTTGAATCATGCGTTTCCATCTGATATCTATTGATTACAAAGAAGCCCTTCCTCTCTTCCCCACTCCCCTTGCCAAAGTATCATTGTGTGCTTCTGCAGGAGACACGTGGCAGCAGTCACTCACACCAGAAGAGCTCCTGTCTTGAAACGTGCAGAAGCCTGGTAACTCTTGCTAACAATATGCACTTGATATCGCACATAGGTCAGATGCCGGTTCCAGGAGAGAATTATGTCCATCTCTGTGCATCCGATGAAACAGAAACTCTACTTTCTTACTGCCAGTCACCTGCTGAGAGAGAGCCACACTGACCTGTCAGGAGGACAATGTTATTTTTACCATAGTGACTCTTCAGGATGCTATAGGCAGGTTAGATTCTGCAGTGTGGACACGCAAGTGCAGGATTGAAATACATTGTGCTGATGTGGGAGCTTAAGGATGCAGAGAGCTAGTGCACAGTCCTGACAGTTGCATCAGGGCATTTTTTAAATCGTGTTCTGGATAAACTAGCAGCAAAGTGCAGTACATCTGCAGTCTGAAGGAGATACAAAGCACACAACAAGGCTACCAAGAACAAGATGAGGGATGGCACTGCACTGTTGCTATATTTATATGCTGAAAATCTACAGGCAGATATCCTAAAAATATTTGCATGTGTGTACACATATATTCATATATTTAGAAAATTTTCTGTAATCATGTTTGCTTTGGGCTTTCTAGTGTGTTTTTTTTTTAAGTATCTTGATGACTCAAAATGACCCTCTTTCAATGCATTAGTTATGTTCCCTCGTCTGATGTTACAGATTTTATACAGTGTGCTGGGGGTCTTTTGCCTAAATGAAAGCTGGTTTTAATCTGTGATACATTGGAGACTTTTTGTCTAATTTGGCTATTCATATTTTGATAATTTGAAAAATTACAAGAAATCAGTACTGTTATTTATCGGTCTCTCTCTTTTGGGTTTCTTATTTTGCTTCAGCTGCCTCTTTTATAGCAGCTGGTTTTAGCTATAAAAAGTATACATTGTATACTCTTAAGTGAAACTAGCCTCTGGGTGTTGGTCTGTGTGTCTGTATTTTATATAGCTGGTATTTTTAAATGATCCTTGTCCACCGTCAGTGTTTTAGGTAGACTGTTTCTCTTGCCAGGAATGGCTTCCTAAGAATTCTTTCAGTGGTATTGCAGCAAAAATAATACTTACAAAAGAGCAAAAGCTTGTATCTTTGGTTCGTATAGATAGACAACTTTCACATAAATAGTGCTTTTAAAGATGCCTAGAGTTTTAGTAAATTTACTGCCGGTATTTAATATATTATCTTCAGGTGTTGGGAACAGTTTGGCCTTGTCTGTATTAACATCCAGACGGTTTCCTGCCCTCATAAGATGACCTGTAGTTGACATCTGCTGTCAGTTAAACATTGTTGATGCCTTAGTAGAGGTCTTCCCCTGTGGCCTGGGGCCAGTGAGTCTGGCTGGGCACGTGTCACTTTGATTTGGCACTGTGGGTTTGTTTCTCTCTGCTTGTCACCTCCTTTGGGAGTGTAACAGTAAAGGGGAAGGGAAAGGGGGTTCAGAAGAAAATCAGATCTCTTGATGTCCTAATGTAATAAAATAACTAAAGCCTGGAAGCTTTTTTTCTATACAGGCAAATAAGGTAAACATAATACTTCTGCATTTAAAAAGTGTAGCCACCTTTTAAGGATATTGTTGGTTTTATTTTATTTTGGCTAATGATTTACCCTTTCAGAACCAACGAACACAGTTTTAATGCTTTAGTAACACACTTCTCTAAAGCACTTGGCAGGCTGCTTAATAAATTAAGCCTCTCAAGCTTTCTCTGAAGCATCACAGATGGAGAAACAGAGAAACATGGAGAGGCCAAGTGACTAGCTCCCGACGTAAAAGATAAATCTCCAGTTGCATTACTGGAGTGCTTTGGTTAAATGCACCCGATTTAGAAATTGTATGAGGCTGAGGTGGGTAAAAATAAATAAATTGCTGCATATAATTGCTGCACATGACATGTTTTCAACAACATTCACCTAAAATATATGTCTTGTTATTTACACAGGGTAGCTAGTCGCATCTGTACAGAGGCTACATCCCCCTTACCACTGATACTTTTATGAAGGGTAATGGAGTACTAGGTACACTGCTACTGTCTAGTTAAGTTTTAATTCTTCCTTTGTTTGAGGAGAAAAAAACTGTGTTTGTCTCTTCAGGAAGTCCCTCTCTTAAGGGTCTCTTATGGAATAGATTTTGTCACCAGAATAGTTGTACTTTATTTCTTGTTGTTTTCTTTCATTGTGTTTAAAATTTGCTGTACTTGCAACCAACCAGATTTAGGTACTTAGTAAAATCCAGGTCTCTGTCAGACAGCACTGGCAAAGCTTGCCTTGAAGTGTACAATGTATACAGAAATACCTGTGGACTGCACTCTACTAACCTATGTACTGAAACCACCTTGGATAGCTCTGAATTGTTGGGTTGTTTTTCCTCAGAATTTGTGTTTAGATCGAAGCAGCTGGTAGAGTAGCAATTTGATTCTACTGTGCACGTTCCATAGCTTGAAGGAGGCTCTCCTTCACTTTAGCAGGTATCAGTTCATTTTTTTCTTTTTATGAGAGCAGTTTGACTCTCCTACAGGATTGGTTTATTCAGAGAGACATTTTGCAGCAAGGAACTTGTGTTGTGTGTGATATCTCCTTTTACATGGTTTTGAGTTGCTCCTGCCTTTTTATTTGGCCACAGGTTTGTTTTTAATTAGAGATGTCTGGGCAAGTGGAAAGACACAGGGGGTTAGAGGTGAGAGGAAATTACCCTGGAGAAGAATAGGGAAGAGGAGTAGGGGGGAATTTGCACTCTGGCAGCGTTCTGTGAATGTGTCCTCTGGAGTTTCGGGGGATGTGTCCTGGCTAGTAGTGCGCCCTCTTGCCTAATTTGCTTTAGGTGTAAGTGCTTCAGATATACCTAATGTGAATACGATGGGAGCTTGCAAATCATCAGAATCTGTTTGAAGGAGTCAAGAAGTGTGGTAAATGATTAAGTTTTCGTTTGCTTAGTGTGTCCCGAGTTTTGATATGTCTGGGCTACTGATGGCTTACAGTTCCTTTGGTATGTGTGTTCAGCACGTCTGCACGGCAAAGTATAGGGCAAAGTTTTCATTAACCTCCGATTAGGAATGATGTTGCTCACCTTACATGTCCAAAAATCTTTTCTTATAAGTTCAGAATTGTTTTGAAATTGAGAATATTTCTTTTTCATTTATGTTTGGAGGTTGTAAAATCTAGAAGTCTTCGGAATGTAACTGAGAGCCATGCAATCAAATCCATGCATGTCACTTAAGGAGATCCTTATATCCTTGTATGCAGATGTCATGGTGATAATATAGTAATCCAGTCGTTAAAACGTACATTTGTTCTGTAACTTTTAATAAAGCGAAATGCAATTCCAGTGTGTGAAATAACAGTTGACAATAGAACTGGAAAAAATAGTCCTGTGCTATTTAGATATCTTTATTTAATTTAAATATTTAATTTTTTTTAAATTAGATTTGTTAAATATTAAGAAATATTCACCTGTGAGAAATGCTCTAATTAGTTTGTTGGGTTTTTTGGTTTTTTTTTGGTATAATACATCCTTTTGCTGGAATTTTAGCAGAGATGATTTTATTCACCGTTTCATCAGTGGTTTTGCAAGAAGTTTTACATTTTGTAACACTCTGTTTCCACAGAGGAATAAGTCCTTGTAAGGTTATTGAAACATGCAGTTATAAAGCACTTGGAATGTAAACAGTGATTGTGAGCTAGCTGTGAGTATGTTATTTTATTAAGAATTGGGGCATGTTTTGATAATTGACTGAGCATGAATGACTACTAGTGATTTTTATGGTATCATAATTTCTTTTTCATTATTGCTCTCTTTCTTTTTTTTTTTCTTTTTCCTTTCTTTGACAAGGGGAGTTGTCATTTGTCAATTTCTGGTAGCTGCCCTGTTGATACTAAACCAAAATAAATTGGTTATGAATGGCCAAGTGGCCACCTTCTGAACTGTGAGTGGTAGATAGTTGCAATATTCTCCTTGCTATAAAATATAACTCTGAGATGAAACTCAATATTCCCACTTTATGCACGTGGAGATACAGACAAAGACTTTGAATCCAGGGATCTTACTTACACCCGTGTTTTCTATTGAAAATGTTTTTCAATATACACAATGAAGTGTATTGCTGTTGAATTTAATAGCCAATGGCTATGAGTGTTAGCTGTAAAATTCAACTGGTGCATGAAATAGAAACTGCTTCCATATAAGTGATAAAGAAATAGCAAATAGTAATTAGCAAGTTCTAATTTGTGTTTATGAAGAGTTCAGGATGATACAGTCAGGAAGGAAAAAACCGACTGTTTTTTCACTAATATAAAATTGTGTTGAAAAAATGTGGTAATATTACAAAATTTTTAGTAGCTAAAATGCTGATGCAAGTATCCTTCAACTATTGCAAATATAGGTAAAGTAGGTAGAGTGATAAAGTTATTAAATAATTTTTCAGACATTAAAGAAACTCATTAAATCAGTAAAGAATTTTATAGGTAAGGTGTCCAGACTGCCGTGACTCTGTTGTATCATCATGCAGTAACTATGCATCATAGTAACTTTCTCGGAGTATGTGCTTTCCCATAGTTAACTGCTTTCTTTTGTACAGCTCTTGGAGGCTTTTTACATTGCAGAAACATGTTCTTACAATACAAATAAAAAGTTTGGTTTTATACACTACAGAGATTCTTTGCTCTTTAATACTTGCAATTAAGCGACAAATTTTAAACAGAGTCAAATGACCACATTTTAGGTATCAAATGAAATGCTACACTTGAACTGGGAGACTTAAAAGAACAAATGAAATATGAAACTGGGTTAGGAATCCTGTCTGTGACAGAAGCTTTGAAGATGCTTTAACATTGTGAAAGAAAGTGTATTCTGGACTTACGAGTTTTCCTTAGGCTGAGGCTTTCTATGATGAATGCTTGGGGAAAAAAAAGGACTGTTCAACCTTTCAGCTCTGATAACTACAGAATATCCTTTTGGTTGGAAAGTTGGTGGAAAAAATATTTACAATCATCTTGAAAACAAGATGGTATTTAATTGCAAAGTAGTTGGATAGATCATTTACAGAAGCTTTATTAACATTAGCAGGTGGTGTCTGCCATTCAGATACAGAGTTCAACAAAACTCACATATCTATCAAACAGGAGATTGGGAAGGAAAGTGCACATTGTTATCTTGGAGTTTTTGTGAGTGATGCTCCAAATACGCACTTTACAGATATATATGGTCATTCCTTCTGCTGTCCTGAGTAGGGTATTAGTGCATTCTGCATTTTTTCTGTATTTAATGTCCAAAGAATTTCACAGACTGTTTTGGTTAGAATAAAGATTCTGTCTAGTGTTATATTCATTTGCCCTTCATGAAATCCATTCACCGCGTTAATCTCTCACCCAACTGCTGGCAAGATCCCTGAGGCAGGTACCTTCCAGAGCTCTGGTGCTGCAACAGTGTGCACAGTGCAGTCCTGTGCTGAGGTGTGTTGCATTCCTCAAAATGCACATGTACCTCTGCACGCTGAAGCAGCTCACGCTAACAGCTCCAGAGTTTGCCTCTGATCCACAACTTGGAGAACATGCAAACAATTTTCAGTGGACAGATGTTCACTCGCACGGCTGCTGTACCATATTCAGGCTATTTTTTGGTTGAGGTTTTTTTTTTCAGAAGCTGAATTTTGTTGAACTCAGTCTTTTGGGGAAGTAGCAATACCAGTGGGTTTTTTTCCAGATGAAATGCCATGATAGGAGTTAGCTGTCACACCATTGTAATTATCACATAAACTTGCAGATGATTTGTTAACATTTATTCACATATGCATAATAATGGATATACTTCTTTTCTTGTGTGATGCTTTTTGTTAGTAAATTTCAAAGTGTTTAATTAGGAGTTACAATGTACATAATTCTTCCTTATGTACAGGGAAAGACACTAAGACTTCAAGAAATTTGGCTCAAAGTTTTCCCAGTAGGGGAAGAAGGAATGCAGGGTTTGACTCCTCCTTTGTCCACTGTCCTGTCTGTTGGATTACGCAGTAATTAGTAGCAGCCCTCCAAGGACCCATACTGTTACTGCTAGTAAATGGGGCTAAGGTTTGTTCCTTGTAATAATGTGGAGGATATTTTTGCCTAATGGAATTGGTGAAAAGGTTTCCTAGGTGGTGTCTGTCCATGGATCTTGATGACCTTTCATTGCTTTGTGATGCTGGAGTGTACCCTAACTGCATGAGACAAGGCAGTGTATTTTTGCTTCTCTATCTCCTTTTTCTTCTGTCTGTTCAAGGCACTATCACTTCTAAAGCCAGATATGTGCCAGAGAACTGAGAGTGTCTCTGAAAAGCTGTGTCTTGCACTCTATCTGGGAAACATCTTGTTCCAATGACCCTACAATTAGATAAGTCATGGAGTACTAGAGAGCACAGCACACTTGAAGAAAAAATGTAGATTCTAAACACATGAAGAGTCAGTCTTTAACAGAACTGCTTTGTTGATATTTTTTTAACTGTTGAAGAGCTAGCACGAGACTGTAATACCAGATGAAATAAATTAGTAACTGCTTCCCTCCACTCCAATCCTTGGAAATAAATGAACAATTGCTTTGCAACACCTGAATCCTCAGAACAGTATAATGCTGGAAGGGAGATTCCTCCTAAGCAAAGTTGACAGGCATTAGACTGCAGCATAAGAAGTATTAAGTGGTCTGCTCATGTCACTGAGCTGTTAGGTGGATGAGATTAATCTGGGAAGCTGGGTGCTGGTGAAAGCATCACTGCTGGGACCAGGTTATGTCAGCAGATGTTGTTGTTGGCCTTTTGCACATTCATGCCAAGAACCTGAGACAGTCACTGAGCAGACCCATTTTTAGCAGCTTTCATTGTATGTGTTCTTAATATGTTCTTAGTACCCCAGTAAAAATGTCTGAGCCCTTCATATCCTAATTTCAGACAGGGGTCAGCAGCAGTGAAGCTGCAGTGTACCTCCTGCAAGGAATCAGAACTCAGGGCTGCATTGAGAAGCAGGCTCGCTGCCTGCGTGATCAAATAGCTCTGAAACATTCTTTTTTGGTCAGTGTACCACATCTCGATTCAGCCTGCTGATTCTAAATTACATTCAGTAGTTTTCCTTTAAAGAGAAAGACTTCCCAAGCCTCAGAAATGCTACTTTGTGGTATTTGAGTTACCCCCAAAGTACCAACCAAGTGCTAGGTGAGTCATTGCTGCTGCCAAATAGTGGAAAATGATCTACTCTTGTGAACAGTGAGCTGGAAAGATCCTTGTAGTGGTCATGTACTCAAGATTGAAATTAGGAAAAACTTTTATCTTTCCAGATTTTGAGTAGTTTATTTCATAAAAGCTGCCTTTTTCTCCTGTCCTGGAAACAAAAAAAGCAGCTCCAGAGATGTCTGAAGCTTTTCCAAGTCTCTGTTTGAGAACATGAAAATGAAATTGTTGGACTGGTTTTGTTTGTTAGATAGTGAGAATTGCATATGTGCAGGTCAGAATAGGACTTGTACAGTATTCAGTGTGGCAGAAATTGAAGCAGAACAATAATGTGATTGAACTAATAAACTGCTTCTTTCTTTCATTAAAAGGAAAAAGCCTCATTAATAGCTTTTATTATATTAGTGTGTATGCCTTTGAGTGACTATTAAACCAGTGATTTGTCTTATGAGTAGGTACTGTGCAACATAACAAGTGCGAGGGTTTTTTGAGAGATACCAGTAACATTGCTTTTAATTTCTTTCTTTTGCAGCGTCAGTACTACTAGATGGGCCGGTTTCTTTAGACTCGCTCTGTAAATTTGTTGAAAGTCTTCATAACTGAAATACTGGGATATTTCAGAAGGGAAATACTCAGAGTTTCCTCTGTTCATTCTTTAGTTGATAAAAACTTCTCAAGTTTCTTAAGGCCTTTTTTTGCTTGATGTAGCAGCAAAAGAAAATAATAACTCCTTTTTCTCTCGTCTAATGGCAGAAAATCTCATGCGTGTGTCTTGGAAGTGGAGTTTGCTCCTTCACAGGGTGATCACTTTGTTTTGTGGCTTTAAATTGTGGTTGATCCTGCACCTTTGACAAACTGTTTGTAGCACTCCTGGAAGAAGGAGGGAATAGGAAGAAAGGAATATCTCTGAATGCAGTGTGTATGTATGCTTTAGGATGTTCATATTGAAGATTTGATGGACACTTCTGTATTGACCTGAGCCCTTCATGACCACGTTCTTCTCTAAGGGTTGTGTCTCTTGGAGGTAAGAACCCTCCCTGAGGGTTCTTGTCATGGACTCAGTCTAACAAAACTGTGCTTTTTATCTCCTGAAACAGCGAAGAGACTACTGTACTGACACACAGTGCTGTGTTACCAGACTAGTTTGTATATAACGTGTTGAACCAGTAGGAGCATATTCTTATCCTGAGAAATGTTTGTAGTGTGCATGTATGTGTATATATCGTATATAAATCACAGTGTAAGAGCTGATGATGTATGTGTGCTTTTTCAGACAGTACAAGTATTTGACTGATTGCACTTGCAAGGATAATTACTCCCTTGAGAGCAGAATTCTTAAAAAGAGAGCTATTTTCTGGAGTTGTATGTTAGTGGAACTAAAGGCTGCTTCAATCTGTAGGCATTTTTCAACTGTTTTGTCCAAGTGGCCTTGGGATAGAGTTTTTGTCTGTTCAGACTTTGGTTAGAAAGCTTCTCATTCATCTCATATCCTGTTATCCGTTAATAATTTTTCTCATATATTTTTCTTTGGCTAAAGTCCTCTAACTGAAAAAAAACCCCACAATTGAACACTTTAGGCAGTACCTTGATCTGCACGCCAACAAGAAAGAGAACGAAAGCCATTTCACTTGTAACTGCTTGAAGGAAAAAGATCATATTACTGAAAGTCCATCTGAAAGTAACTTTTCAGAGAGTTGAGTTACATGAGGGGCAATATTCCTGGAGAGAGGTGCTGTTACAGGTGTAGGAGGCAATGCAGAAAAAGCTCTGAGAGTTGATATAAGAATTGTGTCCTTTCAGACAGTATATTTAGACAACACTTTTCCATTTAATATCCAGCTGTTCATTAATAAAGAGCAGACACCTTTCATTTTGGGTGAGAAGAGAGTTACATTAAAAGATATTCTTGCCCTTGGCTTTGGTTGTAGAGGGAAGTGAAGTAACACTCAATGAGGTACTTAGCATTTTGTAAATTGGCATAGGTAGATTAGAGATTTTATTTTTCTCAATGTTTTTTAGCTCATTTACTCATCATTTTCCCTGCTATAAAAGTTAGTCATTGTCTGAGAAATATTTTTCTGATGATGGTATCTTTATTGTTAAACTTTTCTGATAATAAGAATAATATCTTGTTATTAAAAAGCTGGGCTAGAAAGCTGTGGAAAATTCATTTTTGTAAGACTTCTTTTAACCCTTAGTAACTTATGTTCTTACTCAAAAAAGTAGGATTTCTGTAAAAAATGCACAACAGAAGTTCTTATTTGAAAATGTCAACAAAGAAGAATATTTGCTGCAGTTATAAATGCCACTTGGATATGAAAATGCTCTTTTAAACACTATTAAGGCTCCTTTAATATATCTTAGTGATAGCATCTCAATTATCACACACCACTTCTGAAACACACTGAAAGTTCTCTTATTCCTTGCTTGTTCTATTGTCATGGTGAGGTCCCAGCCAAAATGAAGGGCCCTATTGTGGCCGCAGTGTATGGACAAATAGTAAAAGAACACTGAAAGGCTGCAATCTAAACAGGCAGGGTGGACAAAGAGCATATTATCCTGATTTTAGAGATGGGATACTGAGGCACAGAAAAATCTAATCAGGGTCATGCAAGAATGTTGTTTGGGAGCCAGCAATTAAGCCAGCTCTCTCCTTCAGTCCAGTTGTACTGCCTTAAACCAGAGTCGCTCTTCTGCAGAAGATAATACATCTTTGCAGGCTGTCGTGTGAGTGCCAGTTGTGTCTTGCTGAGTGTTTATGAAGGAAACACCAGTTGTAGGATTAAAGTCTTGTTTCATGGCAGTCTGCACAGAAGAAAAAGGAGTGAAGGGTTTTTTCAGCCATAGGATTTTTCTCCTGAGAACTGTTTTACTGCATAGATAACATATTTTTGTTAGTGTGCATTGACAAGAAAATATAAGAAGAAAACCTACAATCCTTATAGTTTTTCATTACTAGCACTCCAAATCATTAAAAGTATTGCAAATTCGTTGTATTTAAAAGATTTCTTTTTGCTGCACATTCAGTAGTCCCTAATATGACTATTAGTAGTCCCTAATATGACGTTTTCCATGTTTCCTTATATTTAAAAAAAAAAAAAAAGAAGAAAATGTCAGTAGAAGTAAATATCAGAGGAGTTATTTTCTTTCAAACTTTGTTTTTCAGATCACTAATATTTGATCACTTAATATAAGATCATTGAAGCTATGGTTTTAGCAAATGGGGAAAAATAAGGAAAAACGACTTTAGTACTCACGCTGACCCATTGTAAAGATGATGGGTAGCCCAGAGGTACTGTTGTTTAGTTTACAGATGGGTCATTCATTTATTTTGATTCTTAGTATTTATTTTGACTTACACAATGGAAAGCTTCAAGTCTTTGCACTAAGTCCATGTTGAAACCGTGCTGTCTTGAAATCAAGTAGTAGCATACCTACCTCACTAGTAAATACTTACGGATTATAGTGAACCCTTAGGATTATTGTGCTGTGGAGGGAGCAACCCTTGTTGGTTGACAAAGAAAGAAAAATTGTCATTAGTTTATGCTATCTTCTCAGTTCTTCATCCAGCATAATCAGAAGGCATGTAAGAACCAACTAAATTTCTCAGGTAACTCTGGCTGTTCCTCAGCCATTCTAATAACCTCATAAGAGCTCGTTTTGTTCTTTGAGGTAGTCAGCTAACAGTTGTCAACTTAACTGGAGTAGAGGAAGATCTGCATTTTCTCCAGAAGGAAAATTATTGTATATTTATTTCTTTTTAAAAGTCTTAATTGGTGTCCTGTAAAGAGGAAACATCTTGTGTGCATGGAACAGGTTCCTGGAATAGATGTTGCTGATGGTCCCACTGCAGTAGTTCATGCCATTCTCCTGTTTGAGACCAAGTATTTTTAACTTTGTCAGGTTGTCCTAACAGGCTTGGAAAACTAGTCTTCAAAGTCTTCTGTATACAAAGTCAGGAGGGGGCTGATAACAGCTGTAGCTCTCCCCTAGTTTCATGTCATGCCAGCAAGATTGTACTTGGTGAATATGTTATGTTACTACTAAGCTGAAGTTAAACATTTGTCAACCTTTTTGAATATTCTCCACCTTTCTTACTTAGCAAACTAAGGTTTGCTGCTCATGTTAAGTGTAGCACCAAACAGAATCAAACTAAGTGCTGACCAAGAAGCTCAGAAAGATCAGTCTTGTAACAAAAGGAACAGCTTGGAAATACTGCTGAAAAAAATCCACAAGTAACATATATGTCAACCAGCATTTGATGTGTCCAGATCTTCACCTTCCTGCTTCTGCAGGACCAGTATATTCAAGATGTTTCCTTGCCTCTTTAGTTTATTTGGCTGTGTATCAGAAGGTTTAACCATCTTCTAGCAGAAAAGTGAAAACCTGAAACACTGTACATTTCTGTGAGTTATTGCCGTTAACTCACAGATGAGTTCCTTTTACTGCCAAGATGTGAAGAGAAGCAGCAGATTACTGTGCAGGATGCAAGCGTTAGCAGTGTTCTTCTAACTAAATCTGTCTTCAGAGAGCAAGATTCAGGCAGATCCAGGTCTGCTGGCACTAGTCAGTAACCTGCAGTAATACAGGCTCCGTAACAAACCACAATATCTTGTATAATGACAACTTCCTGAAGAAGTAGTTGTTCTCTGTTACCATAAAGCAGGTATGTTTTCCCATCTGTTAAGCAGAGCTATCGCCTTCAAATTCTGCAGGTTTTAGTTTAAAAGACTGGAAAAGCCTTTTTTCCAATCCCTTACTCGCTTTGTTGACTGTACTGGTGTCAGTCTTGGCAGTCTTGGGAATCACCCATGCTTGGGTGGATAGTACAGCTGTAGAAGTATGAAGCAGACAGCCTTCATCACAGATAAAAGGGAAGTTTCCCTCTAGCATTCTTGGCCAGACTCTTGGTGCCAGACTACCAAAAAGTCAGATCTATGGTAGGACTATTTGAATGGCCTGTCTTTCCAAGAAAAGATTCCCTGATTTTGACATTTGGGTCTGGACAGGCTAATATAATGGAATTTTCAGGACACTCATGACTTGCAGAAGTCCAATATGCTTTTCTGAAACCCATTTGTGTTTCCGGCTCCAGCAGGGGTTGCTCCCTCCACAAATGAAGGACAGCACCACCAAACTATTGCCCTGCAGCAATCATGAGCTGTTCTGATGCCGAAGGTGAAGGTTGAGAAGGGGTCATACCCTGTGTACTTCTGTAGCTTGGAAATACTGCAGAAGATGATCCATAAGATTACATATATGTTAACCAGCATTTGATATGTCCAGATCTTCACCTTCCTGCTTCTGCAGAACCAGTACATTCATGATGTTTCCTTGCCTCTTCAGTTTATTTGGCTGCGTATTAGAAAGCTTAACCATCTTCTATCAGAAAAGTCAAAAGCTGAAATGCTGTATACTTCTGTGAGTTATTGTAGTTAACTCACAGATGACATCTCTTCCTGTGTCAAGGTGTGTTTTCCTGGCAGAGGAGCTCTCAGAGTCTACCTGCTGCGGCAAGTGTGGATGTGGTACAACCCTCTAACTGTTGCTAAAGGTCAAACGTCTAATTCTGGAGAGCCATGCATCAATCTGAGCTGAAATTTAGTGCCATCATCCATGAAGGGTACTACTTGTGCTGACAAATCTCATTTGCAGTGAGACTTCTCTGGATACATGTTTGAGGATGAAAGGATTGTTCTGTTGCTATATGGTAGTTCATGGAGACTCTCTAGTCAAGGTGCATAATATTCACTTTGAATTACGAGGGAAATGAAGCTGATTTCCAGCCATTCATTCCCTTATGTCTGCCTGTGGGAAGTTGAGAAATCAGGAGTCTAATGCAGAGACTGATAATCTTAGTGTGCAGTCTCTATCCTTTGTATGCGCACCTGTGTGCAGCCATGCTCACTCTCCAAGGTTTTTGATAGTGATATGTGTGAGATCTGAGAGAAATCCTCTGTTTTTGCAGGGTTAGAAAGTGTCCTCATCAGGTTTTTGCCATACTGTCCGTATTCAGGAGTTTGGGGACAGTTTTGCTAATATCTTCTACACAGGGGATGTCATCTCTGCTTCTGGTTATGAGGTGCATAGTCTGGATCCTTATAAATAATGTGGGGGGTTTTTTTCCTTGCCCTCAGTAATTTAATTTTTGCTGTCATTTAACACTACTATTGCTGTCTTGAAGATTTCCAGACATAAGCAAGATGAAATTTGTAGCTGAAGGTGAGATGTTGAATTAGATTAACTGTAGCTGGTAGGGAAAATAGACATTTGGGGGCACATATCTCCTTAAAGCCCAAAAGCCAGATCTAACTGTTAACCTATTGGTCTGTTTAAAGACACTGTCTACATTTACATGACTCTTCTAGCTTGCTTTTGAACACATGAAAAGCCTATTTCTTCCTTGTATTTTGCTCACCTAGATTTTTGAGGCATGTTTTGTATCTGATTCGTGGAAAATTTGGTTTTGGGATTTTTTTTTCCCGTTTTGTTTTTGTCTTTGAACCCCTTAATATGTTTAACCCCTTAGTATTTTACAACATAACAGAAATTTTTTCTGGGTTTTGACTTCGTACAGTTTTACAATAGTAGACTTCGTAAGTCATTGCTCTGGTTCCTGGACTATGTTGTTAGGTGTAAAATGGGAGGCAACTCAAAATCCAAGTTCATGAGAAGGAATTGTAGAAGAATACCTTTGTCGCATTTTCACATGGTGATTTATTTTTCTTTTTTATTGATATGTAGTGTCTTATGCAAAATAGTGAAGTCAGTGTTGTGTAGCTTACTTTATAATCCCTTCCCAACACAGGCTGTTACAAAAGATATGCAGATATGGTTAATCCACAATATGTGTTTAGATCACTAGTTCCCAATTATGAACTTTTTGGTTTGTTTTTTTTTTGTGGGTCTTTGGGAATGGAAGGCACCACTTACATCTTCAGTATGGTTTCATAATGCCTAGATAAGGCAGTGTAGTGCAAAGTCTTTCTGTGTCATTGGGGGTAGTATTTATTGTATAAACTATAATTAATGAACTATTCCCAGCATTCTCTAGGACTTCCAGTACCCTTATGATTGCTCTAAGCTGGGAGGCAGCATACCATTCGACCATACAGGACTGGTTTAAAGGTATCATGACCTTGACGCTTTACCACACTGACACTTAAGTCTATTTGCTGCTTTTTCCGTTTTTTTTTCTTTGTCACTGTCATGTTTCATTTATTACTGCTGTTGCTGAAAATGCCAGTATTTGTTTTCTTCCCATTGATTTTTCTTCTCACTTGACTTTTTAGCATGCAGCATCTTCAGTTCCTTGTATAAACACCCGAACGACATCAGTCAGTGCTTAGGACAGCTGTCTTTGGTCCTATATTAGTTGTGTCGTACATATTTTAATTTTTATTTTTTCCTCAATTTCATGATTACTTTAGCCATGACCTGCATTTTTTCATCAAAAAGAAATGAGTTTGAGCATTACTTTGTGGTTCTGACCCTGAAGTTAGCCACAATTTGAGCAGGGTCTGAGAGTAAATGACATCCAGCAATCTCTTTCAGCTTAAATTATTCTGTGATTAATTGCAACTGTGACTCTGACATTTTCAGGAGTAAAATGCAATTTATATTGGCTAACTAATTACTGAAGCAACTTACTGGTTTCTGCATAAAAGAGGAAAACTAAAGGAAAACTGCACTCGGAGGACAATAAGCTGATGTTAAATGGAAAGAGTGTGACATTCATTTCTGTGATAAGACTAACCTGTCTATGCAAGTGTGCTGAACTGCTATCTGAGTAATACCCTGAAGATGTCTTTTTATTGTTTCAGTTTCAAGTTTCAATTCACCATTCAAATTACTTAGTTTTTTAAGTAATCTAATGCACTGTGAGGTTTTGTAGTTTTGGAATGATGTACGGATTTGTCACTTCTGTGGAACAAGAGGGAAATACTGGGTAAATTTCTAGACATCGAGTTTAAAAATCTGTAGCTCCAGGAGCTGGAGGAACCACATAGATTTGTTTTTGTCCATGACCATTTTTGCCATTGCCTTTGTTTTTTTTTTTGTTTTTCAGCTTCTCTTTCAGTTTTTAACCAGTACGTCTCCAATAGTCTTTCTCTCCCTGCTCCTCTTTCCCTGTCTCTCTCCTGGCACATAAACATCACTAATATTTTTCCAAGCAGGCTTTTTGTGTATGTTTAGTGGAGAAACAGATATATAAGTGAATGTTTAAAGTGTGTATAATTTATAGCAAAAGATCATAATTAAAGACTTGATTTCCCATGCAATGTTTTGAGGTCTTACTGTTTGACAAGCTTAATTCCGCAGTGGAAGAATGTTTTAGATTATTTCTAACTTGTGTTTTATTATACAGTGGGATGTAAATAATTATATAATAATAGAGGAGGAACTTCATATAAGTCACCTGCCTTTGATTGTTACTAAAAAGAATTCTTTTGTGTGTGTTATTGAAGAAGATAGAAAGTCATATCTGACACTTGCGTTTTTGTGTTTGTGCCACAATTTGCAGAAGCAACATTTTCTTTTGTTTCTATGATATTTGTGGTTTTGATGCACACTTCGCCAAGCTGATGTCTTACAAAACTATGTCATATGGCTACAGCTGTCTTTTTATTTGCAAATGTTACTAATATAAAAACTACAAGCAGAAATTATATTTATTTTTTAAGTGCCATAGCAAAGTATACACAAAGGAATATTTTGTTTAAAATTTTAACCTAGGAAAGTAATATTTCCAACAGTCAGCATTCACTGTCTCAGATTTCCACCTATCTTGCATATTTTTGACATGGTTTGGTATCCTATTAGTTCAATAGCTCATCTTCAAGCAGGGCTTTTGTTGTTGTATGGTATCAACTGACACGGCTGGGCAAAAGATTTCATTCTGAGGGGATGACAATTCAGTACTGCGAGGAGTGGGGTGTATGTAGATAGCACTTCTGAAGAGTGTGTGGGTACTGAAAAAGAAGTTATCAGTTCTTTCTTGCCATCAGGAGCCTATTTCGAATCTACTGGAAGTATCTTCTAGTAAAATGAGGTAACTGTGAGGGGGGCTGTGGACTGCTTTTACCCAGTGGAAGGGCTGGGCAGCTCTTTCTGTCTCAGACTTGTGTCTCTGTGTATTTACACATAGGGAACAAAGAGGTCACAGGCTCAGGGAGAGCTCACCATGCCAGTGTGGGATGAGTCATGCCATCCTTGGGCACTATGTTTCACTCCTAGGGGGGTGCAGTTTTTGGTAAAAAATAAATACTCTTTGCAGTTACTTTTCTGTCCCTCCTGTTCTTTTTGTACTTTGAAAATTATTTCAGTATTATTTGATAGTCACTCACCTTATTCACTGATTTTAACCTGTCTTCTTCAGTGGTCTTGCCCTTGCCCTTTTCCACGAAGTCTTTCCCGAGATAGGTTTAGAGACACACGTTTTCTTCCCCAAAATTAGTCCTTCCTGAGAAGCTTATCACCATTGCTCCTGACTAGGCAGGCAGGGAGGTGTGACTGTAGCCTTTAGAAGATAATTTTTTGTTTGGAGAGGCCATTGTCTTTTTTGCTGCACGCAGAAGGTCTAAATTGTCAAATGGCTGTAATCTGATCTAAGAATGATACCAGTGTTCAGTCCTGGTCACTTTGAGTAGGACATGGGCACATTGAACTGTTCTTATTTAAAACAGAAAAACGTGTATAAAAAGATATATAGTTGTTTATATTTCCTACTTTCTTTTTAATTTCAAACGTGCCTTCCTTTAATCATTGTAAATTCTCTGATCTGGATTGCTTTGGTAATATTATTACATTTAATAAAGTGTATCCCCAGTTGGAATTTTACTGAGACAATATTAATACTTCATGCAATTTCAATTAAAAAGTAATTTATATGTACTCTGTGTGTGCTTACAAATCATGAGTTTAATCATGAAAACATATTTGTGCCAATCTTGTTAACATCGATGAACTAGGAGAGGTAGTTGAATCTATTTGGACTTAAAGAATTTTCCTCTGTTTAAAAACTCCTGCATGATGAGATTTTTAAGAAATCTTAAACTAAACCCTAACTTTTATATGTTTAAGTTTTTTACCTGTTCTGATTCAATAGTAACCATATATTTGCATGCTGTGATTCTTATTTCCAACCCGTGAACTTGTGTCCTTGAGATTCGTGGATTATTTTAAGTGGACTTTTCAGAGGGGTCTAATAACTTCAGTTCATATCAGAAAACTCCCATTTACAATAGACGTTTGCATCTCTGCTGGGCTGTTTCTGGGCAGCTGCAAAATGAGAAGTGCTGTTTCAGGATGTTACTTACTCTGTATCTGTGCATCCTTTTGATGCTGTGTTTCTCACAACAGCATTTTGGTGTGTTCTTCTAGACATCAGTGCGTATCAACCTCTGCCACCGCAGCACGATAAAAGCTCAGATTTTATCCAGTGCTGTTTTCCCTTTAGGTGCAGTGGTGTTTGCCAGGGTTGTGGAGCGAGCTCACAGGTACCAGGACATTTCCTTCACCGCTCTGTCTTCTTGGCGGTGCCTGGTGAAAAGGTAGATGGTTCTGTGATCCTCGGAACTAACCTGATTCCTTATTCCACCTATGTCCTTAAATAGATTTCTCCAGTATTAATACCTTATATTTTTTATAAGTTACTCCCTGCAGCCAGACTTCATAAAAGTTCAGACTCAGACCCAGCCAGACTTTAGATGCCTCAGAACTGGGCACATTTTAAAGGCTGGGATACAGAGCTGTGAAGGTTAAATGAACGTAAGGAATTCAAACTGGGAAAAAATAGCGACTTTTGTGTTTGCGAAGGGCAGAGTCTGTATGTTTTCATAAGAATATTGTCACTGGACTATTCAAACAACAGGGAAAAAAAGTATTTTAAGTTATTGAGATGTTTTAACCATTTTTGAAATATTTCATAATCGTAATTAAATGCACGTTTTTGAGCTGAGACTTTTTGTCAAATCATCTCCAGAAGAAATACTCCTTTCTGTGGAGTTTGCAGTGCTGTTAGTGGAAATCTGTAGGTTCAAAACTATTCATCTAAGAATTGCCAATGTAAAGTGATTTTTAAGATCACTGACTTATCATATTAAAACAAGAAATAAAATAAACAGGCCAGTTGTAGTGCCTGCATAGTTTTGTTTATTTGTTTTATCAGTAAGGAGGATTTGATTTAATCAAAACTTTGCAGTTTTGGTTTCACCAGTACTAACACTACACCAAAGGAGTTTATGCCTCACCACTGGTGTTCTTTTAAATTTAATCTGAATGTGTTGTATGTTTTCATCTGGGTGTGCTGTATTTAAAGGCTTGGTTAGTCCAAGACCAGCACTGCAAAGGGGTCATGACTGGTTAACCATTGAACTGGATTTCATAGCCTGGTATGATCAGCAACAGAGAGAAGCTTTTGGTTTTCAGGGGATAAAGGAACGACACTCGTCATATCATACTGGGAAATACCTGCAGGTTGGTGGGGCTGGTTTGTGCCCAAGAGTGCTTGAACAAGCCTCTTTGGATCAACTTGTGGTACTACCTGAATTACCGTGAGAGGGATGTCTTGTTCCTTTGGGTTTCCAGGGACTGAAGACACTTTGCACTTCATCCTGCGAACAACTGCCATCATGAGCAGTGATGTTACCTACAGTGGTACAGGCCATTGCTTATAAAAATAGCTCTGGGGCCAAAATGATTGCTTTGGTTAAGAACTAATGAAATAAGGTACCTGCTTGAGTCAGTTTTTGAAAAGAATCACTATTTTATAGAAACACACGATGTTCTGGAGAAGCAGGATTTAGTTGTTGATATTCATCAATCACAGCTGCTGTTGTACATGTTTGTCTTCACGGAGGGTCTTCTCATTTTTACTCATGTTTAAAAGGCGGCACATTGATGTTTCAGTCTGAGTCAGAAGCTGCATTTGCAAGTTCTGTAATAGATTTCAGATGCTGCTGAATAACACTGGAATGTAATTTTACAACATCTTTAAATAAAGATGTCACTGCCCTGTTCTGAGAGGTAGTGTGATCTGTGGGGCCGATAATTGTCATGGGGTTACTAACGCAGCAACACCTTCATTAACAACACTGGACATGGTGACATGATCCCACTGAAGTGCATAAAAGTGACTGGAGTTTCTGCCCTCTAAGCTGAGCTGTGGTGGATGAGTATGTGTGCTTGTTCTTAAGTTATAGCAATGCAGAGTGTAACAGGTTACCTCACTTGTAATGTTAGAGCTTTGAGGCCTTCAATTAGTAATTTAAGCCCATTTTACTCTGTTTGTAATGGCTTAAGAATGCATGTATTGCACTATGTGTTCCAGCTGAGAGGGACAAGTGCCTGTCGTTGTCTGACTGTACCCGTCTTTGGGTTTCATGAAATTCCTCATACCATCACCCGAGAAATACCTCATTAACCGACTTTGTCTCTTCCCAGAGTATTTGCTGGGGACAAACAACAGGGCATTGGAACTAGAGAAGGGCATTTCCACAGAATCAGAAATGTCATGTCATGTTATGAACTTCCTGACTGTATTTTAAGCTGTAGGATCCTTGACCTTGATTACTATAACTAGCTTTTAAGCAGGAGCCTTTCTCTAGCAATTTGTAGTCAAGCTTGGAATATTGTAACATGGAGCATAACCTATGCAACTTGTTTTCTAAAAGGATCTTTAGGTAGAGATTTTTAAAAACATGTTCGTTTACTGTTTCAGCAGTTGACCAATATAGAAATGCTTATTCCACTTCTTGGCAGTGACTGTTAAGACAAAGGTGTTGCAGCCTGTGTTCTGACTCAGACTGAGGGATGAGACTGCAGCATTAGTACAGGACCTTGAGACCCAGAAGAGGGGAAAAAAAATCTCTAATATTCTTTAGTAAGAAGCTCTTATGAAGCAATGTATAAATTTGCTTTGTATAAATTAATATAGTGGCCCTGCAGTATTTTCAGGTTTTTTTCTTAATATATATTTAAAGCATAATTTCTAATTCTTGTATATATTTTTAACTTTCCCACAGATATGCACTTATTTGGCCATTATCCAGCTCATGATGATTTCTATCTTGTAGTGTGCAATATCTGCAATCAGGTAGTCAAGCCACAGGTTTTCCAGTCACACTGCGGTAAGTGCATGTTTTCTTTCCTGAATTACAGTGCCAAACTGGCGTATGGTTCTCTTAAGAATCATTGCATACAATCACGATAGAGGCATTGCAGATAGACTTTTCTGGTTATCTTGTGTTCTTTCCACAGAAAATACCAGCAGTGCCTTTGAACAAGCGTATTTCCTGTAGAGGAAGTTAAATTAGTTGTTCTAGAAGCCGAGCTTTTCACGTTGAACTTGTTATACTAAATTAACCTATTACAACAAATAAATCCTGTTAGTTAGATACCAGCTAGGCTAAAACTATTATGACCTAACATTGGATTGTCTTTTATCAAAGCTGCAAGGTGAGGTCTGTGATACTGATCTACATTAACTAGAAGTTGGATGTTATGGATTATTTTCTGATGGGATTTATCCATAGCTATATATAGGGTTTAATTTTATATTTATCATAGAGTTTAGTTTTTTATGTAATGGGCATTTTGAGTCACGTTTCTTAAATTAACATTTTTCAAGAGAATCCTGAGAAGCAGCAGAAATATGCAGATGTTTATTTCTCAATTAGTATGACAATAGCAAGGTGACAAGTTTGATGTTGACTATTTGTAAACAAAATTACTCCAGTTAGAAATTTTTGGTATTGATTAACAAACTACTTTCAATTATTTCTGAAAAACTTCATCCCAAAGTCTGGTTTATTTATTACTTATCCCGTGGTTTATTTGTTATTTGTTCAGTGATTTGTTTCTGTGGTGATTGTTGTTTTATTATTTTTTTAAAGGATTGAAAAATGTGACTGGAATAGCTAGCTTTGCATGAGGTTTAATCAAATTTAGTTTAATCAAAATAATTTGAAGGTGATTGCATAATAATGAAAGGCAGCTAGTACTGAGGATGGAATCAATTAAATACATTAAGGAAAAAAAAGCCCAGCGAGATTTTCCTTGCCTAAATATAAGAAAGAAACTTCACAAATCCTGTGCCCCTCTCAGTCTTCTTGGCAGCAAAGCAACTCAGTAAGGGGAAAATGTAAGTGGGATGGACAGAAAAGAAGTTTATTTACTTTTAAAGATGTACTACCAAAATACTGCCTTGCGTTTGTATGGATGCACTGCAGACAGCCAACCAGGAGCAGCTGCATTCTTGTTGTGAGGCAGTTGTATGACTCGCCACCAGCTTTGACCTAGATTGAAATAATTGTGGAAAAATGGTAATCGTGAAATATCCAGTGAATAAGAAAAGATCTGGAAGTATTATTATAGGGTGAGAAGGGCTTATTAATTTAAGGGTGGGGGCAGGTGTTAATTTTACTGTTTTAACAAGCCATCCTGCTATTTTTTTTATTTTTTCAAAATTTTTTTCTTACCCATAGTCTTATGGTTCTTTTTTGCCTGGCTTCAGGTATCTTACAATTCTTTCAGTGACAGAAAAGCTTCTCTGCATGTGGTCATAGGCACGGGGGGTACCATAAACACTGAGCTGTGCATCAGCAAATGATGTGCTGCAGAACAGAAAAACCTCTGTAGCAGCTTGCTGTCACCTTCCGTAGTTGTGCTCTTTCCTGGACACGGCCTGGTTTGGGGAGCAGTATGAAAGTTGGTCCTGTTTTCATGGATTAGGCACGTAGAACGATGTTACTTCTAGATGAGAGTAAATTGCTCCACGTTAGAAAGGACTTTCTGAGCTCTTTGTAGGTAATGAGTTGTCATCCATGTTAGTGTGTTGCCTGTAAACTGCAAAGATCCTGTGAGTTATTGTCTTTTTTTCTTTTTCTCTTTTCTCCATTACTCCATTATTTATACAATTCCTTTTACTGCATCTTCATTATAGCAATCTTGTTACACTGGATGATTGAATGTTTAGTTCTGAATTGCTTGTTTTAAGAGCCTAAGGTCAATAAAGACTTGAGAAAAAAAATAGACTCTGTTAAAAAAAAAAGAGAGAATACTGAAAATAATTGACCAAAGGTGTTACCTCTTGAAGATTGTACTTAATTCAGTCAGACTTGTTTCAGGAAAGATGTACAGCAATAGTGCTGAAATGCCTGTGAAAGAGCTGTAAATATATAGATAAATTATTTTGTTTTAAAGAAAAAACAGTAAAGGTGATGTACTAAAACCATATAAAAGAAGTTTTAGAAGATAGAAGGTTTCTTGGAGGTCCTGAGAATTACTGTAAAATAACATAGTTTTTTTGCAAAAAATTAATCTTTTAAAAGTACTAAATGTTGTATATATGAAATACATCTACTAACGTCGTTTTCATAAGAAATGAGTAAGATCTAAAGAAGAGCTACACATAGATGTTATTAATTGATCTGTAGTTGCGTTGTCTGGTTAGAAAATTATAAAAATCTCCTATTAGAAAACATATCAATCATGAGCTGCTTGTCGCTGAATAGTCTCTCACTGTATATGTGATGATATCAGCAGTCCATTGAGAAAGGTCTGGAGAAATCTTCATTTGAGACATTGATTCTGGCTGCACAGGGCTCTTCTGTGAAGCAGGAATATTTAATGTTCTGTTTTATTTAGACAATTATCACCTTTGGACACAATCAATTTGGTGGATTAGATTTTCTTTAACTAGTCAGAGCATGCAGCAGTATATCTGTCAATTCAGGGATGCTGAGCATGTCTGTCAGTAGGCTTTGAGGTGTTTAGACTGTCATATTTACCATGAAGTGCATTATTATAAACGTCTTGAATTGCAGCTTCAAAGTTGTAACACGGGCACTGGAATGAGAAAGCATTAGAAGCCACTACTGGTTTTTTGGCTCTTGTAGGTTGTGTCATGGGGAGTCTTTATTGCTACTGACAAGGTCTTGTAGAGATCTATCCCAGAATCTCCCACGAAGTGTGGTTTGTTGCTAATACCCCTGGTAAGATCCTGTCCATATTCTCAGTAAGGAATTAGGTTCATGCCAGACACATGCTTTATGTTTTTAGGTTCCCTGCATTGTAACTTGAAGGTCTTGGCTTTGGAGCAGCACTGGAATGCTTAGTTTAGCAAACGTTTTTGTAACTCTTCTCTTGAGCCCTTGCTGGCATGTGCCTTTCTCCAGAGCGTAAGAAGACCCACTGTTTCATTTACCTCTGATTTCAAACATGTGGCAGCCATCCGTGTCTCTGGGAAGTTGTGAAGATTACAGAGGCAGATGTTATTTAACTTTTAAGGTTTGATTCCTGGAATATCAAGCAGAAAATCAGAAAAATCTGGTTGCGGTTCAGGGTATTTTTAATGGGAGGTAATGCATCATACAACCTCAGGGTTGCAAGGTAGTGGATGTATTCTAGCCCCTAAGTCAGAGAAATACTGTATTATTTTTAAGAGCAGTTTCACATTCTTGTATCTGTGGGATAAACATTTATATCCGTTAGTAAGGATTAAACCATTCATGTACATGTGACATAAGCCCACTTGAAATAGTCTTGCTGTTATAGGCTACTGGATAAACCATGTAAATCAAATAATTTCTTGAGGTCTGAGGTCATTCAGTATTATTGTGCACTTAGAAAATAGTATAACATAATGTCATCAACAATAGCATTGAAATATTGTTGTTTGCCTTTGAAGCTATTTCCTTTTAGTAACCTCTTGCAGTCGTTCAATATCTTGGATTTATTTTTTTTTAATGTGCAAACATACAGTTGTATTTATTCCTCCACAAAGTAGTTTGAAATGAGAAGTCAGTCTGGTTATGCAGCCTGTAGCATTTTTAAGTAAACTTAACATGTCAGGAACTTTAGTTTTGATTTTTAACAAATTTTAATTAGTTCCCAAATGCCAACCTCAGTGAAGATATGGAGCACTTCTGGGGGCACCAAAATATGGTACCATAGTACAATACTGAAGTACAATAATGTTCTTCCTGTTTGTTTAGGTTTTTTTTCTCCAAAACATCTGTTTTCTACAGATTTTTTTTGGTTGGCAGCCGATACTGAGCTCTGTCCATAGGACTTCTGTTAACTCCAATTCTGTGTCATTGTTAAATACTTGTTAAGGTGGCACCTATATGATTTTCCAGGAAACATTTCCATTTTCCTTTGGCCCCAGAAAGAGTAAAGCTTCATATACCTCTATTGCATTGTTCTTTACTAGACTAAAGAGCATCAGGTACAGTTCCGGTTATTTTTACTAGTGTTTTGTACAGTAATAGTCTTGTTAACTTTGGCCTTTCCCTGTTAAAAGGAAAACCTCTCATAAAAGGTAGTTCTGTCACAGTGAAGGTCAAGCAGTGTACATACAGAAAGCTTGTCAGAACATCTTGGCTTTTACTTTTAACATGAGGAAATAAATTAATGATGGGAAAGTGTTAAAACTAAAGAATAAAGTTGGGGGGAAGAGGTGAATTAGCCAACCTAAATAATGCAGCTTGGTTGAACAATAATGGCAGTATAACCATCAAAGACAGTTTCCAAACATGCTCTGGAACAATTTCCAAAACTGTGGATGGTATTTTAATGAACTGAGTACTTAAGATTCGCATTTGATGAAGTTGTAGTATACAGAGGAAACCAGTTTTGCTTCGTCAAGGAGAAATGACCATGAAGACCTCTTCTTTTGCTAATTTCTTTATTGCAGGCTCATTGTTATCTATCCTGCCTGTCTCTAAGGTTCTCTTAACAGGCTTCTAATTAAGAACTTTTTACTCCTTAAAAAAAAGAAAAGAAAAACCCCCTGCACTTGATTTTCATTAGTTCTGAGTTACAAATCCTTGAGTTGGCATCTTCATGTCCTCATGAAAGTGGCAAAAGGATATTTCCTTTTTATCCTTCTGTTTGGCTGTATAAGTGTCATTTAAAAGAAAAACAAACTAGAAAGTAATAGAGTACTGAAGACTATAAATAAATTATTTTCCATATCATAATTATTTTCCTAAGAGAAGTTATATTTTTTGAATTACTCAGACTAGCTATTTTACATTGTTCTAGTTGTGTGTTACAATTTAATGAATCATGATTAAAGACAAGAAGGCTGAGCTTACAGTGTGAATCAAAATCATTTGCCTTTTTAAAACTAGCTGGAACATTGCTAGTTGGCATCTTTCTTGCATAAGGATTTTGATACAGGTATTACTGTCACATTTGACAGATTATTCTCAGTATTTATGTTTTCAATTATTCAATGTCTTGGTTGTTATTAAATACAGATGTTGGAGGTTTTGCAGTTGTTAATATTTTACCCACTGCATTTGACCTTTTATCAGGGGGTGCACTCTTGTGCCCTTCAAGGACAATGACATTTTGAGTGATTCTCCTTCTATTACTGCGATTTTCTCTTATCATAGCCTTGTCAAAACTTGTTACGTGATATCATTATTGATTAAATAACTTTCTGCTTGTCACATGGTTATGTTTCACTGCATAAAATAATTAAAATAATAAAAATTGCTATGTCCCTTTGGCTTTTTGTTCAAAACAGAAACAGTAGCAGCCAGACTGACAAGAATCCCAGTTTTCTTTTACTTTTGGTAGGGGTGGGAACAGAAGGAATTGAATGTTTTGTGTACCTTATATGCCCATTTATATTTATGTGACTGCCTAGGGTGCACTGATTTTTGTCTGCAACTTTCATTTCCACTGCTTTAAATTAGGAAACTGCTAGTTTCCAAAAAAAATTTCAGTAGCTTTACAGTCTTTCAATCAGAAATCTTGTCCTCAAGACAAAAGCACAGCCAGTGGCATAAACCTCTGTTTCCTGTCAGCAGTGAAAATCTGAGCTGTAGTTCCTGCGGTGGTACACGTGGGTCTGTCATGTCCGTGTCAGCACGAGATTTCCAAGTCTAGTATAGTGACAGACACTGAAACTGGGGTCACAAGCCATCATTTGTGCCACTCCCGTAGAAGTTAGATCTTACATGCCTGCAGGGACCATACAGGTTGAGTCAATATTACCCTTGAAGAGGCAAAACTAAATTAGCACTCCTTTGAATTCGTCTTTTTCCCTACATATTCTTGGATTGATGTAGTTTCAGGCTGTCAGCAATTCTTGAGACTCTGAATAGATGCAAAAATGCAAATTCTGTCTTTGTTTACTCTGTTACAAAATGTTACTTTGTTTATATCCTAACTGCTGATAGAGTCGGCCAGATTCAGAAAAGCACGTAGATCAATAAAATAATCAATTGACATTTTAATACTTGATTCAAATAAGGCAATAAAGAAAAATCCTTCATAGCTGCTTGTATGCACGAGAGTGTTAGTCACCTCAGTACTGTCTGTGCAAACAGTCCTGGGCCTTTTTGTATTTTCAGTGAAAGATAGATTGACAAGGCCATGTTCATTCAAGAAAAACAACAACAAAATCCTGCTTCTCTGTATTTACTTGTCCAGGAAGCAAGATATTTGGATTTAGTAGCCTTACCACCTAGGAGCTATTTTCTCACCTTCCACCTCCTAAGAGATGAAAATCTCCTAACCACCAGGCACACCATAACCCAGGCTGAAGCAAGACAGCACATGCTTTTTGCATCAGAGATGTACCAGACAAAATGAACCTGAATGTAGAGAGTAACACCCAGATCCAAGGGATGAACTGTGATGGGACTGAAAAATGTGCATCTGATGTTAAAAGCCACATCTTATGTCTTCACATTGCAGGTTGCTGAGACTTGCTCAAGGCTGGAAGGAGTTTATTGTGCTTTCTTTTTTAGTCTAGCATGTGAATTAAAAATGGGAGCTGTGTTCAGACCTGCTGACCCGATTTCTTAGAAGCAAGTAGCACAACATTTGATAGGGTTGGCTTTTTATATATATTTTCTACTATCATCCCATTGCTTAAATGGCTTTCTTCTTTGTTGTTACTAATTCATCATCAGTGACAGAGCTTGAAACAGGGAAGCAGATATAGAAATAGGTATGATATATAGAGAGTTACAAGGTCAATGAGTAGTGTAAGTAGGAAGCTGACAGCTTCCCATAGATAACTGGGCCCTAGGTTGATCTGTCAATAATTGAAAATTTCTTCATTCAAAAGATTCTTTGAATGAGAAAGCAGGAACACTTAGGAGAGCTGAATCTGAAAGGATTGTGCATTTGAGAGGAGTAAGTATTCAACAGGAGAAAATGTTCAGCAGTAAACAGAATGCCACATGTGTGCAGTTGCTATTCAGCATAGCAACCTACTCACCCTCCCCCTATTTCTGGGCCCATGTATGAAATCGAAGTCTGGAAGTGAAACATCAATTAATTATCTTTTCCCTGATGTTTTCTATTAAGTTCTTTACAGTGCCTGGACTCTGCTGTAATTTTACAATGCTGATCTTAAATAAATCCACATAGGAAGGAGATTGAAAGAGTAATAATGGCACTGGACTTTTCAGGGCACTGGAAGTCTTATTGTTCTAGTTTATACAAAATTCCTGTCATTATAAATTAGCTTATGTCTTTCCACATCGTGTCTTCATTGCTAGTATTTGATTAGTGAACCCTTTTGTATTTTTTTTTACTTCATATGAGTTGTGGTAAACAACGCAGTACATACTTAACTGGGTGTTGTTGTCATGGCAGTGATGGGCGATACATATCACATGTAATTTCTTTCAGTCAAGATTTTAATAGAGTTGTAGTTTTAAATAGTAACCAATAAGGATTTCTTTTAAGGAGTGTCCATTAATAGAACTCAGCTGTTGAAGGTTGACTGTAGCATTAGGCTTAAGTTTAATCTCCTACATGCTATAATTTACAGGGCTGTGTTTAGTGCATCAGTCTTCCAGCTGCTTCAGTGGTGGAGGGATGGGGGTTGTGATAGTGGGAGAGAGGAGAAAAGTGTAGTGAAAATTTTCTGTCAGAATCTGTAAAAACCTGACAAAATTAAAATTAGGAGTATTTGGCTTGAAGTCTTCCATAGCATGTCTTTGAGTAAGGTGGATGCCTTCCATTTTAGAGAAGGAATATTTTTAAAAATAATTTTAAAAAAAGACTTCAGGGTCCTATTCCTAGATAAAGTCCAAAACAGAATTAAGAGCTTTTTGAAGTCACTCTTTGTAAGTGTTTTGGTGAGTAAAAGATAAGCATGACCAAATCCCTTCTTATATCAAATTGTGATGCACTCTGAAGTAAGAAAATTTGAAGTGGAATCTGAATTTTCCAAAGACCCAAATAACAAGTCATTGTTTCTTCACTATATTCAAAAGTAATAGGAGTGCTAAGAGCAAGTCTCCTCTCTATGTTATCTCTTTGTACTTCCTGCATGTGATTAGACAAGGAAGATGTGGTAGGGTTTTTGAGTGTGGGGTGTGGGTTTTTTTGGTAATAGTGTTTCACTTTGGGTATGTCGCAGAAGGTAATGAACATTTGGATTAGCCACTACCAAATATAGTAAGTTCCATTTCAAATCTGTAGAAGTCATGTGTGCGTATAGCCCTACCCAGTGACCATGACTTTTAGCAGTTGTTTAAGTATTTTGGATTTAGTTAGTTTTCTGACTGTTGCAATTTCTACTAGGTTATTGTTTAGCATTTTCTTGCAAAGCATATCACAAGTTTATGAAGTTCTTACTGTCCTTGTATTAAAATTTTTACTATGAGCTGGCTCATAAAGTTGATTCTTGTCCGTTGACCATTGGCCTTTCCCCATGGAAACAGCAGCACCTTTTTTTGGGTGGTGTCTTCTCTGGCAGCTGAACATCTCCTGTGCCAGGAGTTGTGGTTGCTGAGCCTGCAAGCGAGGTGGCAGGGGGGGCTGGAGGTGCAACTCATCTTGGGCATCCAGGACTTCCTTCAGAGCTGGGGAACCAGGCCTGGGAGGACATTGGGTGACCCCAGAATAGGGCTCTGGCCCTCACAGCTGCCTGGTTGCGTGCACTGGTGAGTGGAAAGAAACCTGAACGGCGGTTTGTTAAGTTCCAGAAGTACTGCTTCTGAGAGGCCAAAATACTTCTTTCCAACAGTGTTTCCATTGCCTTTTCTAACATCTGTAAGGCCTCTTGAGGTGCAGTGGGGAATACAAAGATCCATTGGCATGCAAGCAGATGACAGGGTAGTCGTAATTCCTCTTTCTTAGATGTGCAATGGAGAGCAATTAAATTAAATATTGGGCTGTAATTCAAGAGCTTTATTTTTTCCAAGTTGGAAATAGTAACGTTAAATGTCTTTTATGAAGAAATCATTTTTATTTGCAGTTTAAAAAAACCCCTTATTTTTAGTAGAAGGAAATCTCACCTGTGATAATCTAGCTAGTACAAGGCTTGCAAATCTACTTTTCCCACAGTTTTCAGTAGTAATATTTATCCTAGATTTTGTATACCTTTTTAATCTTTTAAATATTTCTTGGTTATTTTAATATGATTTTTTTTTATCTACTGTACAAGCATGTTTGTCACAACTTTGTGTTTAAAATCTATCAAGTTCTGTTTATTTCATTGTAATAGTAGTATATAACCTCTTGGTACCTGACAAGTGCAAAATCTATTCCAGGTATTTTATTTGTGGGCATAGAATACTGTACTTAAAAGTTCTCATAATTTCAAATACAGCTGAAGCTCACTGTGTTTCCCATTTCATAGCCCTGTAGTAATTCATATAATTACCTTAATGATTTATTGCTATTCTCTTTAACTAGTGATATTAATGTAATAATTGTCACACTTAAATCTAAAATATTGAACTAAGCCTTGTTCTAAAATACATTTTATTATTACAGGTAGGTTAGACACACTGTAGGCTTCTATTTTCAAAATAATTTTTTTGCATTAATGTAGATAGATTAATGAAGTTACATTCTTCAAGCTATAATGAAAGAACTGTTTAAAATACGTTATGCAAATTATGATGGGCTCCTGGTTCACCTTATTGCATGCATATTTTCATTATGATTAATTTTCAAATACTTGATGTAATTTCCTGCACCAAAACCTACCTATTGTTAAAATTCCTAAATAAAATTAAGAAAACTTGCCTCATTAGCTAGGTGTTTGTGAGAATAGTGACGCTGTTACCCAGGAACATTTTTTTTGATGAGTGTTCTGGGAAATAACGTATTTCCCTCCATCCCTTTTTTTGGACAGACTTCTTGTTTCTGTGAAATATTCTTTTATCATGACTAGGATCTGCTCTGCAACTAGTGAAGTATAAGTAATACCATACTTATATAAAATATCAAGCATTGCATGTGAGAAATGTGTTTAAGGCAAGCTTTAATGTGTCATTATTGGATACATTTGCTTTCAATTTTGCTTTTCAATTTTAATTATTTTTTTAAATGTGGTTCAATGTTTGAGATTGGTGATTGAAAAATTGTTTCATTTTTTAATTCAGTTGGCTAGGATTGGCAGGGAGGAGTCTCATTTCAGGACCACTTTTAGCTCAAAATATTGAGAGAGTATGCAAGAGTACGTCTGTGCATGCTGAAACATGGACCAGTAATGGCCAACAATACTGTGAAGATCTACATTGATCAGAGGTGTTTTCAGATGGCTTTAGTGTGTGTGTGCTGGTGACAGGGTTGCATGGTCTGTGGAGATCAGTGCATCCTTGTGCACTACTTGCAGTAGTATTGTGCATGTCCGAATGAGTCTGAAGACAATTGTTTCTCCTTCTGTGATTCTAGATGGATAGATAGACGAAAACTATAAGATATGAGTAAAAACAATGCTTTTGAATTTGGCTAGGACAACAAAGGATTAGTTTGCAGTTTAAATAAATTTTTTGTCACTGTCTAATGCCAGATGAATGTAGTGAGAATGCTGAAATGAGCAGTAAAGGTTTTCAGCATTTTTGCATGGGCAGGAAAGGCACAATGAGGACCAGACAGATAAGATTGTGAAGAAAAGCACTGTGCAGAACTGCATGTTTAGTAAGATGAGTTTAGAAATGGTGAGCAAAAAATGGAACCTTGAAAAGAAAAGTTGGTGTTTGTCACTGTGCTGCTAAACAATTCTGGTGACCCTGTGGGTTTTTTGAACTTAATGGAAACTTGGGAGCTATGGGATCCTATGGAAAGGATTCTCAAAACTTAGCTATACACTGTGTGAAGAAATACCTATTTTTTGGTTTGTTTTTGAACTAGCAACAAATGATTATTTCCTGTCCATCTTCATAATAAATGTGCATCATAACCCTGCCGTGTCATCACTCATCCAGTTTGACAAGTCCAAATCGGTCTAATTGTCACTCTTGTGGAAACCCCAGATGTCTTTGCTATGTGTTTTTATGTCTTGCCTAACTCTTCTAAACATTTTTGAAGGTGGGGAAGCTGTGGCATGATGTGCTATATTCCTTGCCTAACATTTGGTTTGCCTTCGTTAGCACCAGAGATCACTGAGATTTCACAGAACTGTTAAATTACCGGTGTCTCATTACTGTGTAATAATAATTCAGAGACTGTAATTGTGTATATAAAGGGAAGATAGCTTTCTTTTTCTGTATCTGTATCTTTACATTTCTCTACATTGAATTTCATTTACTATTTTGTCACCCTGGTCAGTATTATGTCTTTCTTCCATCTGTTGATTTTCATCTTTAGTACTCTTGAGTAATTATATATGAAAGATCTTGTTCTCTCAGTAACCACCACCTTTTTTGAATCCTTTCTTGATATACCCTAATAACAGGCTCTTGCTGAATGCTATTGCTAAATTCTTTCTTTGAGGACCATTTTTACCCTCTTTTCCTTGCCCTGTCAGTAGTTTCTTAGCCTTTGGGTGAGGGTTGCAACCCTTCTTTCTGTCTCAACAGCAGGTATCTTTCCTCTAAGGAATGTGTATGCATGGCCTCGTTTCACTTGGAAGTTTAAGTAGACTGTGTCAATTGGATTTCCCTTGTCCAAGCCACTAGTTCCATTGGAGATGGGATTTCCAAGTCCTTTGGAGGTACTGGACCATGAAGGTCATTTTTGCCAGGACTGTAAATGAAGCAGAGTTTGAGTTGTACATATATTTGTGTATGCGTTTCAGTATGTATTCATATATATTGGCCGATATGTCCGTTGCACCTCGAATGCATTTGTAGCCTTAATTTTCTGGAATAACTGCTAGGTAGTGATTTATTGCCACTTCCTGGGTATTGCAATTGGAAAAAAATGGGATTTTTTTCCTATAGGTTGCTGAAGAGAAAAACACAGAGGTTTTTCACATTATAAAATGGCTTGAGTATAACTAATTTTTCTCTCATTTTTTTACCAAAATAATTTCCATGCCTGTAGAGGTGAAGTGTTGCACTTGGCCTGAAGAAAAATCTCTTTTAGGAGACTGAAAGAAACCCAGAGGAAATTAAATTCAAAGTCTGCAAAATGATTTCTGATTCTTTAGCCACCAGTGTAGTGATGAGAACAGTTAATGTGCAATATGGAACGTCCTCTTTACCCTTTTCTTCCCTAATCTGAGGGGAGTTGATTCAAGAGCACCTTAAGCAGGCTACCTGGTGTTGTTGGGTGTTTGTTCTCCTTTCCATAAAGAAATGCTAATGAGAATTAGGATATCTCATCTGCCAGGGAGTGGTGGAACAACTCTGCTTGCTAGGCTTTGCGTGCTTCTCCAGTTGCATGTTTTATATGGAAGAGGAATGGAAAGGATTGAGAGAGGCTCAGAATTACCTGCAGGTTGAGGGACTGGGTGCTTCTACAAGGGGAAAACAGAAATTCCAGTCCACACTGATTTCTTCTTTCCTTTTGATGTTTTTATTTTGCATAAAATACTTAAACAGCTGTTGAACAGAGTAAGAGGGGGAGTTAGTTAATCCCTAACTTTGACAGGTAAGATACTTGGCTTCCAATCTGTGGTTCAGGAAACATGTTTATAAAACGTTGAAATCATTTAAGCAGGAGGGAGAGAGAACACCCCCTCAACACCTTTCACAAGGCTTTATCCTCTTGTCAGAGCCCTTTTTTGAAGAGGGGAAGATTTGGGTTCAGATTGATTACAGAAAGGTGAGTGCTTTAATCAGGGAAGTAGTCATCTCCCTTTCACCACCTTTCTCTTGTTTAGAAACCTAGCACTCAATGACTTTTTCATAAAAAAATATATTTAGAAATACTTATTATTCTGTCAGTCAGAATTTTAAATACAAATCCACTCTCTCTCAACCAAGACGAAGTAGCTGATTGTAAGGGAGAAATAAGGCCAGTTACAGAATTGCCACGGAATTGTGAATTGATAGTGGAGGGCAAAAAGCCATAATAATGTCACCTGCTGTGATAACTACTGATGTGTTCTGAATATAAAGTAATTTTGAGGACAGTCGGAATACTCAGGCAGCAGTTACCAGGAGTGGGTTGGTTAACAAAACCTGAGCGTTCCCTTACGATTCCATGACATAGTTCATTTCCAGTTGGTCCAGTGGCTGTTGAGAGCTATGGGCTATACATACACTGAGTTCAATATTCCCTAACAAGTAGCATGATAATACTCCAGGTGCCCTGTAATATTTGCCCTGTTGAGGTCAGAGTCTTCCTCTTGAAAAGAGGTGAAAAGGGAGAGAAAAACCCAAAACGAAACCACAAGAAAAAACTGAAAAAAGCAACCCTTTATATTGTCTCCCAAGAGCAGAAGAAGGAGGTGCACAAGGTCTTTAGACACAAGCCCAGTGCCCCAGTTGACATGTCCTAGCTTGGAATCCTGGGAGTCATGAAAACTTCTTCTAGTGTCTGTTTGACAGACTTGGCAAAAACTGGAATATTTTGGGCTTTCTTTTCCATGTCCCAGATCCCTACTGCTCCATAAGCATTATCTGGCAGACTGGGAATAAATTGGATCAAAATCAGCCTGTCTTTGCATCTGAAAAGGGATGGGAATGAAAGGTCAATGGCAATGCTGCAGCAAGGAACACACTTAGCAGGGTTTGGGGTTTTTTTTAAGGGAACTAGGAAGAGAGGCAAGTCAGGATATTTGCATATCCAATCCATGCTATGTTCATAGCTTTCACTATAGTTTATTTTCATAAATTAGAGAAATGAAACCACAAAGACTGGACTACCATGTCTCACAGATATTAGTAGTTTTCACATCACTATGATACTCCAATTTAGGAGTTCTTAGAAACAGCTGAAAAGCTTTTTATCTTACAGTTAGCATGGGTCAAGTGAAAATTCTGCCTGTGCGCTCCCTAAGGTTGTTCCTCTTCAACGCTTTGTACCAGAATTATCCATATGCTTTCCTGCTTTCCTATGGTGATTCCTGTAGCACTCTCGTTGTAGGGAGGCATAAGGGAACAAAGCTGTGTTGTTGCTTCTGCCCTAATTCCAGTCATCTTGAACCTGTGAGTGGCCTGTTCTTGTTTTTGTGATGAAAAGTGAAAATATAAAGGCAGATTTTGGAAATGCAGGAAGGAAAGGGTGAATTGCCTTTCCTCTTTGCATTTTCAAATCTGTGTCAGTGAAACCTGACAAAATTTACTTCAGCCTCTTCTGCTTGGCTTTCATCCTCAGAGGGATTCAAGTTACTCAGTATCCCCTGTGCTAGGACAGTTTCACTTCCAGTTGCATATCATGTGATGCAGTTGTATGAAGGAATTACAAATTTGTTGCCAGCATTTGCACCAGAAGCACTCCTTGAGAAGATAACTTGTGTTTAATTTGATTTTTAACTTACAGGTTTGAACGTGACAATTCTAGCTAGATAGTATTGCTGAGATAAAACAAAGTTCAAATAAATGAAACATAGAGCTTCAAGTATCAGGGTTCAAAAGAGATCTGTGGAAACGAATACATTCCACTGAACACTTAAAATTTCAACTAGTTTAGTGCTAGACTTTGTTTTAACCATTAGTTATTCATTGAAGTTTTTCTCCATAGTTCCATTTTATAAAACAGAAAAAAAAATCAGTTTTTAAACTGTCTTGGTTTAGTATCATTTTAGAAGAATTGCCTAATGTCTTGATTTTGTTACATCTTAAACTTTAATGTTTAATGTAGGGATAGATTGACTTTTTTTTTTCCCCAAAAAGCATACATACAATACAAAAATAGCAATGTAATTATTTTCTTTAACACTTAAAGAAAGTTAGAATTATCTGTTGGAATGTTCTGATTAATGGAAAAAGAATATACGAATACCAGGTGACTCCTTGCAGTCAGAATTGCATAATATCAACTGTTAAACAAGTAAAACAGGTGGTGCTTTTACGTGTTTATGATCTAACAAAACTGTGTTCTCTGCTGCAGCAGCACGTCACACCTTCACTTTGCAGCCTTCTCTTCTTTAGCTTTGGCAAATACAAACTGTGCTCCACTCAGATCTACCCAAACAGGATCTTGAGGGGCCCACTACTACTTTCAGTTTTTGAAAAAGTATTACAGAGTTCATAGTTTCAGTTAACATAATCATATGAAACTTGTGCATGTGTGTCCAAGAGTCAGATTTAACCTGGCTATTTTATGTCTGTGAAGGAAAGTAATGCAAAAAGCATGGCTTAACTCAGCTTTGTAAGGCAGACCTTTGGATTGCATGAGATGCCCAAGTATCATTTTCTTTGTGATCTTCTAGTGTTTTCCTTGTAAATTTTATAGCAGTCGTTTTGTGTTCTTAGGTGGCTGTACATCATCTGTTTAAAAAAATGAATTTAATCTTAATATATGAAGCTATTTCATCACATGTAACGCTATGGAGCAGTTCAGAGAACAAAGATCTGAAGATGCTCATTCAAATATATGTTCTCTCTCTTCTAAAACTGTAATACAATATGGTGTCTTTTTTGGTACACACGTGTCTGAAGGTGATAGAATTGATGTTTGTTTTGCTGCCAGTAGAAAACACATTAAGTAAGTGCGGGGAGTTGTGACACAGGAAGGGGTCAGACCTTGCTTCATTCAAAGAGGAAGCTGCTTGCTCCTCAGTGTTTGTGTTGCAAATCGTTCCAGGCTTTTAAAGGCTCTTTTTCCCCCTGCCTGACCGTCTTTTTTTTTTTTTTCTTTCCCTTTCAACTGGGATTCTTTTTTTTAGTGCAATTCACATAAGACATTTACACTGGATGCGACAGCATCGTTATTGACCTAAGCTGGTTTTTCTTGTTACACTTTGCCTTTCTCGTTTTTCTGATATGCTTCACTATAAAGCTCAGCTTCAGCTGAACCACAGGGGTCAGTCCCAATTGTTTTTTAAAATGTTCCATTAAATGACTAGTTTTGGGAAGATCAGTTTGTTCTTAAATAATTCAACCCTCCAAGTTGAAGGAGGACCATGGATGTAGCACAAGCACGTTATGTTATGCAGGTATAGCTGACATCTTTGAGGTCCCCTTGGTCAGCAGGATGTACACTGGTCTTCTTTGGAAAAAATGCCTTCAGGGCTTCAAGTCTGCAAAGTTTCTGCCAAGAAGTTCCATGTAAGTTTTCCAAGATTTGGTGAAGTTGAGTGGCCACAGTGCTGAGCTAATGCCATTCCTTGCACACTGAGAGGATAAAGTGTGGTCAACATAATGTTAGCTAATTCTACTTTTTATGCCATTAGAGACTGCAGTTGGATGTATTAAGTCTCTGATTTGGATCACCTGAAGATACTTCTGGAAATTTTGAAATGTCTATTGTTTTTTAAAAAAATGTACCTATTTGCAAGAACTTAATGTCTGCGTTTTTGACTTAGACCAAGAAGTTTCTTTAGATCATCTAGAACTATGCATAAGAAGTGTTGCTGGGTGAAGCAGTAGTAATTAACAACTTGTTTAAATTGAAGAATGGCAGCTATGGTAACTATTGTATAGGAAACTGTACTTTGGCTTAAAATGTTTGATTTACATGTAAAAAGGAAGAATGGTGAATGTTTGAGAATCGATATTATTACAAAATGTAAGATTTTATCATGTGGGCTTTGCACATATTATCATGTGGAACAGGCATGGAGACCTGGGCCTTACCTGTCTTTAAGTGAAGACAGTATGAAGACAGTATGTGTAAGATGTAATGAATTCAGTATTAGCTTTACATAAGGAAAGTAAAGGCAGCTTTCATAAGATTACACTGACATTTAGCAATTTTTTTTTTCAATTATATTAAAGAAAGTGCTACAGGAGAAAAGGCTGAGCAACTTTATTTGTCTTACTGCCTTATATTTTCCCTGTGATATAAGAGTATCTGCCTTACGTTCCCTGCAAGCCTTCCTTGGTATGCAAGTGCCTCCCCCACACTGTGGGACTTGGCTGGCCGAGCAGCGCCTCTCCCCATTAGTCATCGCTGCCTTCCCTGGTGCTGCCTGCATGAAAGTAATTCTTTAAAGTAGTTGCTCGTAGTTCATTTTTTTAAAGATTATTTCATAATGCATCATTGCAGTAGTACCTTCTTGTAAGCATGGACCAAATCTTGGTCACTAAACACATTCTAGAGTTTATGTGGAATAAAAGGATACACTGCAAATAAATCGCTACTTATTTCTTTTAATCTAGTTTCCAAATTGTTTGACTTTTGCCATTCAACACAGCTTCCATTCACGTGTTCGGGAAGCTTTTGAAAGCATATGAATGGTAATTTTCCCAGTTTTTCTGGAACTTTATGGAGTTCTAGCAATGTCTGCAGCAGGCTGCCTAATAAAAATGACTTGCATTCCTAGAAACATTAGATGGTGCTGATGGCAAAAATGACTAAACAGTTTTAAAATGTAACCCACAGTGTTACATTAAAATGTATTTTGGCTTAGTTGATATTAATCTAAAGTAAATTATTACCTGCAGTGATGTTTAATAGTGGTTTTATTAATGTGGATTAGCCATTTACAGACTTGTAGCAGTTTGCTTTTTTAACACTGTTTGTAATCCATCTATTCTTATATTATCAAAAGGCTTCCTGATGTCTCTTGCTTTAGCAATCTTTCTTCCCTTAATGTGTGGAATATTCATATAGTGTAAGAAATGCAAAAACCACTTTGCTTGTGGTGCAAATGAACGTTTATACCTTCATTACTAACAAGCAGTGTTACGCTGTCTTTCATATTGATTTTTCTTCAGATGGACAACCTGTGTTTTATTTGCTCCATGCTGACTTACCAATTTTGGTATAGTGAAACTTTGTTTGAATGTAGAACTTAATTTTAACGTAGTGAGATTATTTTTTTCTGATTTTCAATTTAACTTAAAAAATGTGGGTTTTAATTAACTATGAGAGAAAATAAATAGTGCAATTGTTGTACTTCCAGTTTGTATTTTCCTTGAAAACTCTGGGGCAAATTAAAGGTGCAAGATGTTTTCATTTTAAAGTTTAGGACACAGAGAATTTTCAGTGTCAGGAGTAGATTTTTTTTTTTAATGAACTGTATTAGTCTCAGAAGGAGGATACTAATAGTATAATAGTGTTGAGTCCGAAGTCGTGGAGAAGCATTATAACAGATTCCCTGTCTTTTGTATTACTTGTCTAATAGTCTTATCTTGAATATGCAGAAGTCACTGATGAAGTAGGTCTGCAGTCCAGTAGTTCTAAGTTTTTCTAGTGTTTTTTTTTCTTGAAAATGAAGTGCACAAGATATACAAAGATAGTGAATGTTTTTCTCATTCTGTATCCAGTTCTTTACAGACTCCTGATCACATTTCTCAAAATATTAGAGTTGGTTACTCCTTCTTACTCTACGTGTCATGTCCTCTCTACTGCCATAACTGAAGGCAGGTGGGTTAACTAAGACCCAGCCAGCATGGTACAAGTATCTGGTGATTGATCCCAGACTGTCACACTTGCCATTGTTTCCGAAAGTAACATTGTTTGTAATAGGACAGCGGTCAGTGGTGTTTCATGGGAATAAACTGTTGAGCCTCAATTGGTAAATATTGGAAGAAGACAATACAGGTTGGAGACTCAGCTGTGAGAGCACGCCCAGATCATGAGGTGCCGTGGTGCTCTTTTCCAAAGGGATTGAGCACCAAGTGACAACAGTGGTCCATGTAAAATAAGCAAGAACCTGTTTCAACAGCAGCAAAACCTTGAGCAGCTTTAAAATGTTATCATCTCACCATGATGTTTTCTCTGTTGGTGACATCAGTACCCTTTGCAAAGCTCTCCTGAGTGTCACGGTGGCAGGGTGTCACTCACTGGGCATCTAATGGACACCCAAATGGATCTGAAGGCACACTGCTGCAGGGGGCACCTCACCCTTCCTACCCAAACTGGGACCCTCTTCCTTACCTGCTGCTTATCTCACCCTGTAGTGACACTGTTCAACTTGTTATCGAATAATAGGAGAAAGCTATTCACTTTGATTTATTTGTGGTTTAACACCTTTTCCCCCTTTCTTTGGTTAGTTTTCTGCTGGTTTAGCAAGCAAAGCTCACCCATCAGGGCAGCAGGTGAATGCCAGAGATGGTGCAAGGTGAAAGCAGAGAGAGTGCATGGTTCAAAGTGGCCCTTACACAGAGAACAGCAGCAGCAATTAATTATTAATTCAGCTCTGCCTGTCTTCTTTAAACTACAATCTCAAAAGTGTGTCTTTTGAAAAGGACACCTGACCTTGAAGATGAAAAACTTACTGTTTGAATTTATCCTAAAGTGGTCTTTTTCTGTGCTGTGCCTGTTCAGATTTGAGGTGTTTTTTTTGTAGTTGGTAGCTACAGACTGTTGACATAAATACATTGATATATTGCCAACCGTATCCTGGGCTGTATCAAAAGCAGTGTGGGCAGCAGGTCGAGGGAGGTGATTCTGCCCCTCAGCTCACATGAGACCCCACATGGAGAAACATGTCCAGCTCAGGGGCCCACAGTGTAAGAAGGACATGGACTTGTTGGGGCAAGTCCAGGGGAGGGCCACAAATCATGATCAGAGGGCTAGAGCACCTCTGCTATGAAGACAGGCTGACAGAGCTCGGGTTGTTCAGCCAGGAGCAGAAAAGGCTCTGGCAAGACCTTAGAGCAGCTTCCAGTACCAAGGGGAGCTATAGGAAAGCTGGAGAGGGACTTTATGCAAGGGCACGTAGGGACAGGACAAGGGGGAATGGCTTCAAACTGAAAAGAGAGCAGGTCTAGATTAGATATAGGGAAGAAATTCTTTACTGTGAGGGTGGTGAGGCACCGGAACAGGTTGCCCAGAGAAGCTGTGGATGCCCCATCCCTGAAGTGTTCAAGGCCAGATTGGATGGGGCTTAGAACAACCTGGTCTAGTGGAAGGTGTCCCTGCCCATGGAAGTGGGGTTGGAACGCGATGATCTGGAAGGTCCCTTCCAACTCAAACCATTCTGTGATTCTGTGATCTAAGAATCGGTGGCAGCATGCTTGTTTGTTTTTTGGTTTTTGGTTTTTTTCCCCAAAAGGGCTCCTCTCTAACAGGAATTGACAGCCCTAAAAAGGGATGTGGTGAGGAGTAAATTTTGATCTGTTGAGTAAGCTGTTAATATTATCAAAAGACATAAAAAGTCTAGAAGACAACTCTAAAACTTCACATATTCTGACTGACTAGGATTAAAGTAAAAATTTTAATTTGTAGAAAATGAGATTCAAGTGGGAAAAAAGTAGTGAAGACTGCTGGACTGCATATCCAGAATATTGAATTCAGGAGGGAGGAGATAACAGACTGAATACAAGTTTCTGCGAAAACATTGTGAATTTTATTTATGGATTGCTTTTATCATGCATTATCTGAGCAAATGTATTTATTGAGATTGCACAGATGTTATGATTATTCAAGGACTGGGGATCAGAACAAGAGAAATAAGGAAATTGTTACATTTAAAACTTTGTTTTTAATATTTTTTAATTTTAAAAGTAGTATTTTATATTATCCATTATGTGGAAAAAAGAACTCTTGAAGTCTGAGGTAATCCATGTCATCATCATGGCTAGGCTTCGCGAACGAAGATTTGTGAAGGACTCTACCCACGCTTGCTACAAGCGCGCTGATGGCTAAAAAGGCCAATGCGAGATAGACACGTCCGGTTGCAAAAGGCACAGCAGAATGGCTCCCCAGGTGGTACTGAAAGGACACGGTTCTTTCTGCGTTGCCTTTTCTCCATTATGTGGAAAAAAAGAACTCTTGAAGTCTGAGGTAATCCATGTAGTCGCAGAGCAAATGATGGACAAATGCTGTGGTGTCTGATTCGGGAATTAAAAATGTAATAAAACCTGTATTTCTTCAATGCATGCAGATGACCTTAAAATGTGTTTTCTGCATGTACTTTTGTATGTTCAGATAAATCCACTCTGGACTGTTTTTGAGGTACATGTCAGCAAGCAATTAAATACTGGTTTGACGGTTTCAATCAACTTCTATGCAACTTGCAGCACATTTTTGCAGCACTGTCAAAACATGCATACCCACAGGACGTGAAAATTATGTGAATTTAATTTAAATCTAAATCACTGATTCTAATGTGAGACTAATTGAAATAAACCCTTTATTATCAGTTGAATTAAGTCAGTAAGAGATACCAACTAGTACTTGGGATTGTGAAAAAATTTCACAGCTAAGAAATATATATAATGTTGGGGTGCTTGTAAAAATATATGCAGCATTGCACACATCAAGCAACAGATTTGTTCTTGTTTGCTATAAGTAGTTAAAGGATACATCTGAGGCCTTTCCATGTAACACCATAAGGAAGCAATATGTTTATGAGGAAAAAAGTAATAAATTTCAGAAACCACTTCAATGTAGAGCAGCATTGCTCCTATAAGATACACTATTTTTGCATAATTTGCTTGTAAGTTCAGTAGCTCTTTATGAGCTAATGTTATCATTTAACATGTAAATATTTTTTAAGAGTACTCAAAAACTTTCAGAATCATAAAGCAGTGTAAAAATGAGGGAAGTACTGAGGGATTTGTTGTGTCCATGAGCTCACTTGAAGAATTTCTGGTTTAAGTGTTGGTGGAGGAAAGTTCATTCCATGTTGTGTTAGTTTCATTGATCATCCTAGAAGCACATAAGCACAAAGCTGCACCTGTAGTGATACTGCTGAGCTCCATGGCACTGGTGAGGTGCCCCAGTGTTTGAAATCATAATTTATAAGCGATTGAGAACAAGTACTGGGTCTCACATGGTTGTACAATATTAACTGTAGCTATTTTGGAAAGACAGTGTGGTCATTTCTTGGTACTTCAACCTGCCAAGATAGATTAGGTTAAAGGATATACAGCAAGAAAGCTGTGTTCAACTCAAAATGGAAACAATTTCATTCTTAATTTTTTGGTCACAATAGTTTGTTTTTAATAAGAGAAACTGATCTCTAGGAACCCCTAGGGAGCCTGACTGAGGAACAGCTATCCTGTGCTAGACATTAAATAAACACTTTCTGAAAAGATGATGTTTTCTTAAGAAAGTAGATGGTAGGTTGTCTTTTCTTGTGCTGTTAGAAGCTGGTTTTAAAATGTGATTTGTATATATATTGACATATAAATGAGAAACACCTTTTTGGCCTGAATGAAGAATGAAAAGGGAGAGAACAGTGTTTGTCATAAATCTCTGTATGAGAAGGATGGAGCAGACCTCATGCAAGGACTGACTGAAATCAAGTGAAAGGGAGTGGAGTAGTTTTTCCTTGCCTCATATATGGACAAATCTCAGATACGTGGAGGGGGCAAGAGAAAAGAAAAAAGGGAACATCTCAGGGTATTGGCGTATCTCAGTCCCTCTAGGATTTCCCAAAAATATTAGTCTAATTTATGGATTTATAAGTGAATTGTGCAGGACCAAGGCACTCTTCAACTAAAGCAGTGTTCCTCACTTTTCGTTTCTAAGAGTTTAAACTACAAGTCAGAATCCCATGGCATTTCTGGAGGAGCTGCTGTGAAAATTCGGGATTGCTGAGGCATCAGTGTGATCTGCAGAGTAGTGTAAGCATAGCTGAGTGTCTGTCAAGCACTGCTTGTTAGTCAGGGCTTTGTACTTTTCCTCAGTACAACAGAAGTTTGATTTGTTTATGAAGGTCTATAATGCTTTAAGAATAACACAAGTGTTTTATAGGCCACAAACACAGCTTTGTGGAGTGTGTTCCTGAAAATGGATCAGATGCTTGACCTGTTGAAGAAGCTGAGTCAGGATGTTTGGAATTCATAGAAATTTGGGTCCCCTCTCTTCTTTTCTGCTAAATGTGGTTTAGGTAAGATACCCCTTGGTAGTTTCCAGAAGCTGTCTGCAGAAATTATTAGCTAGAAATTTTTTAGAAATTCTTCTGAAATAATCTCCTTGAGCAAAATCAATACAACTTTGTGTTTCTCAAGCACTATGACTTGCATTTCTCTAACACTCCTCTCCTTTGGTGCCAAAATATCCGTGGCACTGAAACATAAGAAACCTGATTTGGGGCTCAGAGTGAGATTAATATACAGCCAAAGAAAAACCCAAACCACTTCATACAGCTGCTACTCTCATACATGCTGGTATTTTGTTTCTCTGTTGGGTTAAAGTTTTTTGTCTGAAGTCTGTTCTGTTGTTTTTGCTGGTGCTGAATTCCTGAAGCTGTAGCCTTGTTTCTAAGTGGGAAAAAACCCTGCATGTTGACCTACCTAGGAGTATGAGGAAACAAAATTAATTTTGGCACTATTTTAGGCCTGCACAGCTTTAGCAAGAAACATGTATACTCCCAACAGATCAAACTCTTGTTTCTGCGTTTTAAAAGTTTTAATCCCAGAACACATTCCAGACTAGTCGCTCTCCGCGTGGTGGGTACTAAGAAATGTTCCCAGGTTCAAGTAGCTTAAATGTGCAAGCTGTCTGATAGTGCCAGTGTCCATCAGGAAAGCACTTAATATTTAAATTTGGGGCCTCCTGTTCCAAATTCTATGGGAATATTCTTCTGATGCACAGCATGAAACAGTTGCTATAAAGTGCTGCTGGCATACCACTTTTTTTTCTTCAGTAGGGACAAACCCAGCTTTGTAAACTCAACACTAGCTACAGGAATTAGATGTTTTCTTTTCAAGGTAGTCTCTAAAACAGCCTGATATTCTAACTTCATGTTGACATCAGGCAAGTTAATGTCTGTATCCAGGCTTTGGTAAGTAGGCAGTCTTCTTAATGTTTTTTATGTAGTATTACTATAACCAGAAATACATTTATAGCCTGAAAAAAATCATGTTACAAAGAAATCACTCTTAGCTACTCCTTATTTCATAGCCACTTGGTTAAAGCCTGCAAAATGAGCAAAGAGAGTGATCCTTAAAAAAAAAAAATCCTTTCCACCCCTGCATTACCTACAATGAATTTTTCTTTCAACTATTTGCTTGTTTTGTTCTCAGCCTTTTTGCTAAAACTTCTGTATTAAAATTCTACAGTTAGAAAATACTTATTTACTGTGCAATGTTTTCTAAATAAGATTGAGTGCAGAAGTTGTCTGTCATTACCACAAACTGTGTCTGTTAGTATCACATTGTATAAAGAAAACCATTTACAGGAAGTTAGTCTATAAGGTAGATGTCTGTGGTCTTCAACCCAACTGTAGAAGTCCTTTCCTATTTAAATAAGTGTCTTGATATTGTTGATGAATTTCCCTTTTTAGATTGAAAATGAAAGCATTGGTTATCACTTCCTGAAACGTGGTTTAGGTGATCTGTGGATGGATCACTTGAGATGCCCAGTATTAAGATACAGAAAACTGTCAACATCCTGACTGTATCTTAACAAAAGCTAACATCAGCCTTGGTTTTCAGAAGATGGATTTTTGTTTTCAGATGGTGAAAACATCACTTTGAATTTACTTTGGCTAGATTGTTTGCATGGTTACTGTGCATGCATATTCCCCACCCCTCCTCAAATTCTGGTGTGTTGTTTTGCTTCTATGTGGAAGTTAACCCTTCCTTATCGTTACCCTGTGTTGTATTTTAAACATTCAAAACCACAAAATGTCTTACTGGCCTTTCAAGACCTGTGACACGACCTTTATCACATGCTGACGTGAGGCAGCAATCACCACTCACTTTGCAGCAGCCCTGCAGCCCCGTGGATCCCCAGGATTATGTGTTACAGCTTGCTTTGACAGCTGCTCCATGGGCATGAATCTGAGACCTACAAATAGGTATTAGCAGTGTCTAACATCCTAGCCATAAAATGATGGAGGTATGCAACACAACTCGTAGTTTCTTTCAGCTTTCAATTTCTCAGCTTTGCTGGAGCTTTTTATTAGCATTTATTTTTGCTGGATTTTTTTTTCCAGCCGTTTTTTTAAACTTTTTACCTAAATATTTATCTTATTATTTATTTACATGTTGATATCACTTGCCTATTTTTTCTATACCCATTATTGTTTCTTTTCTGCTTATTTATCCCTCCATATTTTATTTTGTTTCATTATTCCTTGGCTTCAGTGATTGCCTGTTCTGTGAGGCATGTATACCTGCAGTGAATGATTTCCTACACAGAAATCCCAGAAGCATTCAAGACTATTTTACTTAGGTAGGCTTATGCCTCAAACAAATAATCTGTTTTATTTTTTGCTTCAAGCCCCATGTTCAAGTTAAATTAAAAACAAAGCAAACAAACAAAGCCCCAAACCAATGGGTTATGCACGTTCAAAGATCCGTTGACCAAATTTCTGGGCTCCATTTTTGGATCCAGTGGGTTAGAGTGTCTTGAATCCAGTTGAAATTGCTACCAGAAGGACCCGCAGTACCCTCTGAAGAACTTACTTACTGTACCTAATCTTGGAAGGTTCTGGTTCTGTGTTTTCACGCTTCCTATCTCCTTCCAAGGCCTCAGAGGATTCTGTTATTAAGAAATTTGAATAAATTGGGGCCATTTCTGCTCCCACCCTGCTGGGATCCCCACATAGTCAGAGAGGGTGCAGAGCCAGGGAATGCAGCACTCCAGAGAACCTCTTCCAGCTTAATTTCCTGGGGAACACCGCTCCATTCATGTGTGCAAATATATGGAATTTAATCCTAGAACATTTTAAAATACCTTGTTATGTGAGCTTGCATTTATCGGTGTGTTTCATGTTGGACACAGCTGTGAGAATAAATCTGCATTTAAACAGGGGGTCCCATGCTAATCTGCTGCAAATTGATGGGTTTGGCTGGTTTTAGTGGACAAACCAACAGCTACTTGGCTGCAAGAGGAGTTGCGTGTATGTGGGAAGAGCTGAGGTGGGAAGAGCTGAGGGGCTGCCCTTTTAAGTCTGGTTGAAACAGATTACTTGTAATGGCATCAGGTAAACATTAAACCTACTGCCATTCCAAATCTTGAGAGTTATGCCAAAGGAGGAATTTCTGGTTAATGGGAAACCTGGCATTTCCAGCAGCAGTCAGCTGGCTGAGGGTTTGGCAGAGGAGTGCTTTAACACGCAGGGCTGTGCCACGGCAGAGCTCAGCTTGGTGATGTAGCTTTTTATTTCAGGTAGTGACACCATAGCTCTGATATTTGCATGCTGGTGATTATGGAGTACTTGTAAGAAGAAAAATAGGTAATGAAGATCGTCATGTTTACCCAGCTGCTGACTATAACAGAATCTTAATCCTGGGTCTGCTTGTACTCCACTCTGTAAAATTCAAAGCTTAATTTGTAATTACCAGTTACTATACATGATTGTGTGTAGTTCAGCAAGTGCTAGAGGCCAAGAGAGGTGGATGGAGCTGTAGCACATTGGCTGCTCGAAGGACTGGCTTTTCCCTAAGCCTTTCGAAACTGATCAGAAGTTGGACAACTTTTCAGGAGAAGAATTGAGTGCTAAATGAAACAGGGTCTTCACGATTAAAAGTTTCGCGTTTAACTGTGCCGATCCTGAGCTTTCAGTTGTTGAGGATTTTCCTGCTCGTCGCGTTGAACAGGGACGGTAGAGAACAGCAAGACGGATGTCGGGAGCGGGCGGCGGCGGGCCCGGGAGGGGGAGCTCCGGGCCCGCTCCTCTCCTCTGCTCCTCCCGGGCCTCTGCTCTCCTCCTCCCGGTCCTTCTCCCGGCAGCCTCCCAGCCGCTGACGGCGCCTGCGGCCCGGCAGCCCCGCCGAAGGAGGGCCCGGAGCCCCCCAGGCGAAGCTGTCAGCACACCGGGGGAAGGTGCTGCTGGTGGGTTTCACAGCGGGGGTGAATGTGAGTCCGGGTCGCTAGGGACCCTGCCTTCCTTTGTTGTCACTGAGGTCGAGCGGCGTGAGAAACCTGTTGTGGGAGCCGCACGAGGTTGTAGGACACAACCTTCGCTGGAGAGAAGCATCCACAGAATTAGCAGTGAGGGGCGGGGTGACGCGTGTCTAAGGGCCGTCAGGAGCACCGGCGGTGTCCAAACTAGCCAAGGCGTTCCAGGACGCAAGGATGCCTTCCAACTCCAACTCCCGCCCGCTCCGGGAGGCTCATCCTGGGCTGAGCCTTATGCAGGAAGCCTGAGCGCAGCCCTGGGCCTGCGTGACTAATTGTGGCAATACCTCTTGTGGACCGAAGACCTTTTAAGACTGACCTAATAGTTTAGAGTAATGTAGGTGTAGATATATGGAAGTGGGGAGAGAATAGCAAATCATTACTTTAGAAGCGAAGGACAAAATAGATTTAATTAAGAGTATTTAGACTCAGAACAGGAAGTGCCAATACTGAAACTTCAGGCATAACCAGAACTTTGACCCGTGGTTATCTGTACTGTGATTATTTTTACTTTTTTCCCCAACTGTATCAGCATGCTGTTGTGCAAATATGATAGCTCATGTTGCTTACAGTCTTGGAATCTAATATAGTATGTGATTTTTATTTTTATCTGCAAAAATCCACACAAATTGCTGCAAAGATTTTTGGCTTAAGAGCAGACACTGAGCTCCATTTGCAGCAGCGTCTGAAAGGTTAAAGAAAAATAGAGGCAGGTAAATAGAAATTTAACAAGACTCATATATGCAAAGTATTTATTGTGATTTCTCCCTTATGCGTAGTATGTATTGTATGTTCTATGTTTTGGTTTGCTACAATTATTTTGCATGTGACAATGTGATTACAAAAAATAGTGCAAGCTATATCTGATTACACTGGTAATAGGTAAGTAGTATTTTAGAAATATGTAATTCATAGGGTTCGTTAAAATTTGATTAATAACATGACAGTGGTACCAAATTAGTTTAAACACAATGTGCCACTGTAGTGGGAAACTGCTGACTCCTGAATTGGCAGCTGTCAACTTTTTTATGGACTCTTTTATATGTATTCCATAGAGCTTTTTAAATAAAGAACAAGGCAATTGCTGAGTGTTTGCTTTTTGGAAGCTTTGATATGGTTCTAGATGTGTAAGTTTAATTTAAAAGGAAGTGAGTACTTCCATTATACTGAATTATTCTTTAAATATATCTGATTTCTCTCAGTGTGGAGTTCTTGGAAAGAGAGGGATTACCTGCAAGCTTTAAAGACTAAATAGTATCAGGTTTAATGTCGGCATTACCACTTTACCTCTGCTATGCTGTGGTTTGAATTACAGCTAAATTACTTGCTGTGTGCATGGATTACAGCCTCCCTCTATTTGTTCTAATGAACTTAAAAGGAGAAAATCTTGAAGTTCTGTATCTCCATTATATTTTTTTTAACGGTTATAAGTCTAAGTGACACTAGTTTTAGAGTTTTCAGAGGGAAAAAGGAAACCTACTTGTTTACCCAAAACCAGTGCTATTGGATAGAGGTGATTTCTGTGTAAGTCTGTGAAATATTGTGGCTGTTAAGTGAGCTCTGATTTCTGTAAAGTAAGAGATGTCCTGAGGTCTCTATCCAGTGTTGCTTTATATGTAATTAAAATACAAAACCAGTGTATAATAATTTGTTTAAAACTCACTATGTGCCAGATTTTGAGAAGTAATTATGAAGAAGACAGAAGTCATACAAAAGTAGTCCATGTAACTACAGTATTTAATAATTTTACAGTTATCCAGGAAGGGGGGGGGGAATAGCATGTAACATTTATAACTCATAAATTGTCATAAAATTCCTAGCAAGAGAGAGGTCCTTGATACAGGATGAAGCAAGATTGCTTGTGAAAGTGGGCTCAGCAAGCCTGTTCAATATACTGAATCTCTGAGGCTACAGCTGGGAACAGCAATACACGCTGTACTTGCAGGGCAAAAGCAGACTATTCTAGGAAGCAGTTGCTGAAAGACTCAAGGTTATGTTATACAATGTGCCTAGTCTCTATCTGTACACTGTAATTCATGGACTAATACCAGGATGAAGCCAAAGGTGTGCCAGGAATGTTTTGAAGGGAAGAAGAGCAGAAAAAGAAATTGCATCTCTGTTTGATTCGTGGTACGACTGCAGCTGTAACATGCAATGCCTGATGCCAGCTGCCACGCTTGGCTCTGAGGCCTTCAGGCCGTAGAAGTTCACTGTCTTTTTGTAAGTGCCACCTCTGAAGTACTCCGAAAGTGTTTCATAGTCTGTTGCTAATCGAGTTTCTGGCTAGAATTGACATCTTGGAGTGGGGGAGCAGTAATGGAGCAGAAAGTTTTTAAGTGCAATTCACATTTATGTGCTTGACAGATACGCAACCAATCACCTGGGAGTTACAGGCTGAAATTTACTGCAGCATTCTTTGGGTATCTTTCCTCAGACCTTACAGTGAGTTAGTGCACTGATTTTGCATTTACAGTCTTTCCTGATTTACTGGGGCTGAGGTGGAGGAGTGGAGTGTTGACCTAATCTTGTTACAGTAAACAAGAGGTAAAAGACTTTTAAACCTTCTGTTGATGTGAATTGTTGAATGTTTAACAGTCTTTTGCTCCCAGTTGTTTACAGTAATTGAGTCCTTTCCCTTCTCGTGCTTGTGCTGCTGTCCTCATTAGTATGTATTCCGAGATAAATACCCTACACAAGACTTGCAAATACTGTGCAACACCAGATGTGTTCTCTGGTTTTTGTTTGCTGAAAGTTACACCTTCCAAAATATGTTAGTCCCTAATACTAAGAATAAACTTCATGTCCTTAGGTAAAAGAGCAAAGACAGACAGCAGACTTTCTGAAACTTCCACTGCTGTCATGTTTTAGGCAGTAGGCATTTAGGCATCTGAAATGTAAGCAGATATAAAAAAAAATAAAAGTGTTAGAGTTCTCTGATAAGAAATATCTATCATAGTGCATTTTGCTTTTGAACTGGTTTTTTTCCTTGAATTACTTTTTTTTCAGACCTTAAGCAACCTGGAAAGTCAAGACATTTGGGACTAGGCAGCAGGAGAGGAGGGGTAATAAGGTTGTAGATTTTGGACATGCAGATTTCGTCAAGTGTTACAATGATGTTCTGGTGGGATAGGTAACCCTCTTCCTCTACCTCATCCTGCACTTGGTGACCCTCTGTTTCTAACTATCATTTGAAACTACTTGAGCTGTTCAGTGTAAATAAACCTTTTTCTCTCAGTATTTAGATACAGTAGGCAAATCCCAGGGGTGATAGCTCAGGCATGGTTAGTTTTGGTTCACTTGTTAGCCATTGCTGGTTAAATCTGCTGTCCTGTCTAGCTTCTAATTGGCAGACTCAGAAAAAAGCTTTAGAAAAGACTTGCTCTGTGATCCATTTGCCAAATACAGAGTTTATTTCCTCCTCTGTAATCAAGCTGGAGTCAGTTGATTATAGCTGAGATTTTTCATGTCAGTATCCTGCTTGTCCTTTCCCTGGCTCTTCGGTCAAGTGACTTCCATTGCTAAAAAAAAAATAAACTGCATCTCAAACTCCTCTAGTTTAGAAGTATCTCTTGTTGTCTCTAAACAGTAGGATTTCTTTCAACTATAGCAGCATCAATTTGATGAGAAGGGACAACTTCCAGAAGAGTCTAAGGAGTGTGAAGTATCTTCTGGAGTTTGCTGTCTCCTAACAGATGGAGAAAGGTTCCAGTCCTTGAGCAGGAACATACTCTGATTCAGAGGAAGCAATTGGTAGGTAGGAAACATAATGTTGGATTTTTTCCATTTCCTTCCCCATCTACCTTTGTATTTCACTGTCAATTACACTTTTGGCATTGTGGCCAGGAAAACAGATTCAAGCTGGGTTGATGTTAGTGTGGTTGCGTTTTTCTTACAGTTAGGAAAGCACTTGTGCTTTTACTTTTGCCTTATTTGGAATATCTGGTTTAAATTACTTAACTATAAATTTTACTCTCAAGTGATTTCACAGCGCAGTCCCTCTACACAGAGGCCATTCCAGCCGTGTTTGAAGTGAGTGCTGTTTGCCCTGCTGGCTGGTGCCTGACCTCCTGCGTTGTCATAAGCATCTTGTGCTTGTCTGCACCCAGCTCCCGGCGTCCCAGCGAGGCTGCAGCCCTGATGCAGGATGCAGGAATGTGTGTGCCAGCTCAGGTTTGACATTGTGCTTGAATTAATAAAACTTCCTGGGACCCAGAGCACAGGGGTAACACTGCCAAGTGGTGGCCTCACCTGAAGTCTTTGCCATTTCCCCAACACTCTTGCCTTTGGAAATGCCATACGGAAACAAAGTGGCTCACTTTTGATTGAAAAAAGGACTTCATTCTTACACTGAAAAAAAGATGTTGCATAATTTCTGAACCCACACTGTCCCTAGAAGTATAGGAACATTTGTGCCAAGCTGCACCTAGGCTAATGAGCCCAGCTGGAGCTGATTTGTTTCTGCATCTCTGGTACAGATAATCTGACCGTGGATAATTGAGTGTTGACTCCATAAATAACCCACTTTGAAATCCTTGTCTTAAAATTGTTTTCTCTTCTTCCTGTTAGCTTCCAAGCTTACTCCCTCTGTAATCATTTCTTGGCTGACCAAAGGCTACTCTCATCTCTTGACAAACAGATGCACTAATCATTCTTCCCACCTGAAGTGAAATGTTACACCAAGCATGGATGAAAACAGGTTCTAGCACTATAAAAAGCCAGCTAAGTCCTGGTAGGAAATAATCATCCTAATGTTCTACCTATGCTCCAGTTGACTCATTTGGTTTAAACCAAAAATGACTGATGCACATCAAACATTTGCTACCTTGGAAGGATGTTTGTTGCATGCTTCTCCTCAGAGACATCTTGTTGCATATATGATAGTTAAAAGTCTTCCAGTAAAACTGATTCCTTCATATGGACTTGCTTGCAAGGAAGTCTGATCTTCGTGATCTTGCTTTGTTTGCTTACTGTCCGTGTTAAAACTCACAAGAATTATTCTGAGTTGAGATATGCCTTGTTTTTCTGAGAAAGTATTTTTTTCCCCAATAAGCTTATATAAGTGATTATAGAAAGTAATTAGAATGCCTCACAGGAAAAATATCCTGTGTCTTCACCTGGTGAGCATCTACACATTTCTTTTTACCTGGAAGTTTTGCCATAACAGAGGCAACATCAGTGGGTGAATAAAGTTGGAATGCTTTAAATTCAGATCTGCACTCTAATGGCTGTGTGGCCTTGGAAAACCCTCTCTTCACAGAGCATCTGAAACAACTGACCACACTTCAACAAATTTTGGAAGTCTGAATTTGTTATTGGTTATATAGTAGCTTGAAAAAATTGAGTAAGGGCCTATCTGAAAAAAACTTTTATATATATATATAGGTATAACAGACATTTAAAATTGTAGACATAAAACACTCAGGGCGGTGATGGCAAAGCTGTTAACATTATGAATGGGTAGATAGTTTATTCAAAAGAATTGATTTCTAGTGAGTGAAGTTTGTTGCAGTGATGAATGGTCAAGAGGTGCGTGCGGAGACAGAATATGAAGTAGCTGTCACTTGGACTCTCAGAGGTTGGTTTGCATCTGTTTCATTCATGTGCAGTTAGGTCTGAGTTTCTTTGGTTTGCACACTTAGGAGTCATAAATGATGCAAGTTAAAGTAGACACCAACTTTTTAGTTCTAAAGCTGTATGTAAATACACAACTAAAGAGACTTTTAAGGGAGAGGAACAGATTAAAAATGCCCTGCAAACCCACTTTTGTATTGGATATGTCTTTCAGTGTTGTCTGTTGAGTTTTGTTCTGTAGAAGGTTGGGAGTTTGGTTCCTTGTTTGTAAGAGCTATTGTGTGTAGTGAGGAAAACATAACTAAGTGATGTCTTCAGGAATTATTTTGCATGTTCACTTTGGAGGCTGTGTATTAGGGAGTTATCACTTGTGGATATTCATGCAGCATTCCAAATAATAGATTTTCTTAGCGCTGGCAAGGTAGTGTGCCTGAAAGATGAGTGAACTGATTTATGTAAAACACCTGGAATGAGGAAATACTCTGAATGACAGTTATGCTGCTTTTGTAGCAGGTTTTTAAAAAGCAAATTGAAACTTAAATGTAAGCTCATTCATTTTTTAAAACAAAAGTGTCCTTAGCTGGGCAGATCTGTTTGGTTTCCTGGATTTTTAAAAGATGTCTTAATATTCCAAGGGAATTAATTTGATGCCTGGGAATACCCATGAGGAGTGGCAAATCCAGAAAAGCAAGTAAAAAATACAATATCTAGATTTTAACTTGCATTTTCTAAAAGATTATAGTTATTGTAATAATGATATAAATAATAACAACAATAATAGCAATAAATCTAGTGGGATTATACCTATTTTGTTTAAGAATTTTTAACTCTTTGCTAATTTGGTTCAAAAACACAGTTTCAGCAGTCTTTTGAAAATCTGCAGCTGTGAAGAGACACCTTAAAGTGCCCCAGAGAACAGTATTTCATGTGGCAGTAGCACACTTGAAGCTTGTACTGAGAGTTGGCACACATGTACCTGCAGACAAGCAGAGCTTATCCTGTCCCTTTGGAGAAAGGGGCAAAGGACTGTGGATGCGAGGTTACAGGGAGGCAAAGAAGCTCAGGGTAACGAGAGGAAGCAATTTAGGATTCAAACCCATGTATTTTTAGAAAAAAAATTCCACTATTTCTGTGCTTGGTATACAGCTTGTTAAGAATTACATTGATTCACCAGATGCTGGTTTTGGATCCCAAGTAACAGAAAAAGCCAGAAGGTTTAAACAGTAGATTATATGCAAGTCCTGCAAAGCTATTATTCTGGGCTAATTTCAGTGAAGTTACTGTTCCTATGGAAGTTTCTTCTAAGGAATGATAAAATGAGCTACTGACATGTTATCTTGATATTGAATAAAATCTGGTGTCCTGTTTTGCACAAAACCAGATCAAGAACATAAGTCTCCTAAAAAAAGGTAGCCTGTTCTTTCAGAGTCATAGTTTTGCCAAACCACCTCAGTAGTCCCATCTCACTCTTCGATGGCTTATCTTATCTCTAAAAAGAAATGCCATTATATCTGTTTGGATTAATTAAGGCATTAAAGAAGTATCGCTTTTCTGGTTTAGGATAGATGAGGGGAAACATCCAATTACTTCTTAAAACAATGATGTACATAAATTACTTTTTTTTTGTTACTGTAAATATGATGAAGATGGAAATAGAGATACGGTGAAATGTTTTACCTGATAAGTATAAGTAAATAAATAAAAATATGTATCATCAGATGATCTTGAATGTGAAAGATCTGCCTGAGGAAGCAGGTCTGTTACACGGCCTGAAACATGAGAGGATGGCAATACTAAATTTTCCTCTATTTGCAACAATCTGAAGTGAAATTATATAAGTTGGGTGTTTGAAGGAATGAGCAGGTGAGTTCCTTGTAAATTTGTACATATAGTGAACTGTTCCTTTTGTTGTATTTCAGTCTTAAATGTAAAGGTACTTTTTTCTTTCATCCAATAAATAGCCAAACAAAAGATTTCTCTTCACATATAAAATCACCCACAAAATTCTGATATGTCAGTAGTGCTTACCTTTAAAAGTACCCTGGCTTGATTGCTAGAAATTTGTTAGCATTTCAGCTGGTGTATCTCTCCTAAGTTTAGGGCTAATAATGCATTTCCGTCCTCTGAGTACAAAAAATGGTGGGAATGTCATTACTACGCGTCAGCAGGTAATAAGATACCAGTGCACAAGGGTGGTGAGGGCTGTCCTTGTGCTGTAAGCACTGGACATGAGGTGTGAGATGGTATTTAGTTCAAACTGTACCAGACACAGCAGGGTGTCTCACTAGTTTCATGTTGAACTACCAGAGCATCTCCTCCAGCAGAATGGGAAGTTTCTGTGCCTAAACTTTCCTTGCTTTTCTTTGGTAGACTGTCACTCAAAAAAGTGTGTAGCCGGGATTCGCATGCTCTGTTATTTCTTTTTTGCCTGAGTATTTTTGGCCTTGCTAAGCCGAGAAATGTGTATGACTTAGAGTTGGAAATTGTCATTTTTTTCTCAGTAGCAATGCGTCAGGTGGCAAATGCTGATTACACGTGTGGAATTGTGTCATTACAGAAGTGATGAATTCTTACTTAAATCTTCAACTCTTTTTTTAGTCAAGTTAATACCCTAAATCATTAATACCCCTTTTATAGCTGCAGAAACAGGCCTTGACACTACAGTTAAATCTAGGACTTCCAGTGCATGTGAAGATGAAGACTAATGTGAAGACTGACATTGTCACCAGGGCAGAGTATTCACACTTTAATTGTTTTCCCGTTGCTCTGATGCTTCAATGATACCTTGGAGCTTCATATTCAGATCTCAGAGTCCTAGTAAACGGATCAGACAAGTACCAGAAGCTTCATTTTACATTTAGGATAATTAATTGCACTATTTGCAGCATTTTTTTATGTGCTGGATTTCTATTTGACCCTTCTTTTTTTTTTTTCTTTTCATGCTTTTTACTGAAGAGAAATGGAAGTGTTCGGGGAAATGCTGAGTGTGTGGCTTTTTATGGAATTTGGCCATTTTTAAGATATTTGGCCACTTCAGTGTAATTTAGTGATACTCTAGAGACTATTTCTCCTGTCTCTTGTGATCACCCCAACAAATGCCAAGTTATCCCATAAATACAATTTTTTCCAGGAAAACAGCAGGTTCATCTAACTGTGTTGTACACAAACACCCTCCTTCTTTCCTGAATCAAGGAAGTAAAAATGCAACGTCTTCCTCTAAATATACGCTTGTGTTTTTTGCTGCTTTTAATTTTGCACTTTGGTTCATTTCTGCAGTTACTTGGGTTATATCAACAATTATTTAAAAAAAAAAAAAAAATAAAACCAACCCTGCAGCCGTTTTCAGCTCATGTTGTTCTTGGCACGGGTTCAGTTCTGGTGTCCAACTGGTAGGACCGAAACTTGGTGCTTAACAAGTGCCTGTAGTCAAAACAGTTGGTGTGTGCGAGCACTGATCTGGTATTTGCTGCGGCAGGTCATCTGCCTGATTTTTTCCCGTGTGCAGAATACCTAATCACGTTGCTGTGTTTCTCTGACGGCATCTGTGGCAATGTGAATCGTTTCACGTTCCAAAAGTACATGTTTACAGTCGTCGTAGAATCAGATTAAGTTGGCAGCCTGCTCCTCTCTGTAAGTGGCTCAGTTTACATTTCTTCTTCTAGCAGGATGTTTTGCATAATTTTGCTGATCCTACTCACTTGCAGACTTTGTGAAATGGAGAATCGTTTTAGTGGGTTTCTGTCAGAAAGCGAAGCTTGTGTTTGTTGTAAATAAACACCGGCAGACCGGTGGTTATTTTAGCACTTGATAATTTCCCAATTATGTCATTTGACCTGGAATGAAGCTTGCGATTGTTGAGCAGCGTTTTGTGCAGCGGATCAGTCTGGGGGTTGGAGCTGGCAGTTTATTTCCTTTGTCAGTTTACAAGAAGTATCAAAATGAAACCGACTGTGCTGTTTCCTTTCCAGTGCGCAGAGCAAGAAGGGTGGAACGGTTTGCGGATATTATTTCCAAACTTTTTCAGCTGGACTTGGAATAGTATTTTGTCAAAAAAGCTGGTAAAGTTATCCTTCGATCTTGCAACATTACGCTGTAGTTTGCTAACATCAAATCCAATTTTATTTTTGTTTAACCTCACGTACTGGGTTTTGCTAGTTTTTTTTCAGACTGTGGCTGCAAAATGAAAGTGCTTACAAGGTGTTTATGAATTCTTGTTATGAACCAGCTGCCAGTTACTGCAGGATGACACATTTCTGCAAGAGTCTAGTTGTTCTGTTTTCTGGTTGCTGGCTGTTGCTTTTCGGGCATGTGTGGGTTTTTTTCCGCTTTAGTTTTATTAGGATTAGTGCCAAGTACATTTGCAAACTCTGAACTGGGATCAGTACAGGGTGGTAGGTTTCATTTACTGTTTACTGAAATTGTAAGTATACATTGCTCAACTTTGCGTAGTGAAGGGCTGTGCAACAAAACACTTCAGGATATACTGTAAATAGATTTTGCATAGGTCATGTATGAGTTACCATAAGTAACATCTTTATCAACAAGACTGTAATATGTTACTGCTCCAGAATTACATTGTGAATGAGATACTAAATTTCATTACCATCTGCTTAAATATTATAAATGGGGAGTAACAAACAGTATTCATATTGTGTTAAGGGCAGTCGGATCAGTTACTTTATGCTATTTTAAGTAAAAGGGCTGTGAACTCAAGCACTGTGATGAATACAAGCTTAAAAGGAGTTTTATTATTCTGTAAATGTTTACTAATAACTTTACAAATAACTTTCTCTTACCTTTCTGAGTTTTAGCAACTATATTTTGCTTGTTTTTACCAGGTGTAGCACAAGTTATAATACATAACACTGGGTCTCAGTGTTATTTATGGGCCAACCTAAAATTGATTTTTGCTTTAGGCCTCTTGCACGCAGGAAGTCGGATTGTGCTAAACAAGAGTAGTGTTTCAAAATGACTGGTGCTGACAAAGTTCTAGTGTCTGTCTTCTGACAACGTTAAGAGGGAATTTTTTGCTTTGTTTCAACTACCTGAAAAAAACCCCAGACCTACTAAAAGACCAAAGGCATATCTTTCTCTATGCTCAAATTGTATCATGACTTTTTTCCTTCGTGATCCTCTGTGTCGTACTGATGGAGAAGAACTTAACTACGAGCAAAAACTGTTCACTTGATTTGAGTAGCGCATGTTGGGTAAGAATGGATGTAGGTGGGATGTACTAAGAAATGTTTTTTGTTTGTAGTCCATATTAGAGATATTTGCAGTTTTAGGATCACATAAAGATCTGTTTGGGTAGAAAAGTGCTTTGTTTGGTGTATTTTTGTGGCAACATATTTGCTGTAGTGTCATTGTCTGTAAGGTTTGCTGTGAGCTAAGTGAGTGCTTGATGTTGTGTGAAAGAGTCAAGCCAAAAATTCAAGAAGAGCGTTTGTACTCAGAATGTGGTTTTGCCTGATTTTCCCACACGCTGTGTTTGTGTCTCTGGAGCTCATGTTGCCCCTCTATTGCTTTGTTTTTTTTTTTGCTTATGATTAGGAGATGTGGTGTTTCCTGCAAAACAGCTGCCAGTATTCCCTGGTGACCTGTCAGAGAGGATCCAGTGGAATTACAGATTTAAAGGCAGGCCTAGAGGACTTTGGCAGCTGCAGCAGAGGTTTGGGGAAAGGTAGGGGGTTGCATTGTGCAGGATCCAGGAAGGAGAATTAGAAATGGAGTACAAGGGCATAGGAGAGAAGCTCTGGAGATTCAAGGACTGTTAGGTCTCTAACAACATAAGGACTTCACATCTACAAACAATTCAGATTTGGCTGAGAAAGCTGGACTATATCCATGTTTCCATAGGACATGGAGAATCTCCTGGAATAGTTTAAGATCGTTTGCAATGCTACTGATGCAGAGTTTGCAATGCGCATTAGAACGATATGTAGAGCCTAGCTTTTAGACTCTTGCCTCTATATAGACAAAATAACAGATATTGATCTGAAATTGATTCTTTAGAAAGTGCAGTTAATTCAGTGAGAGAGTGTTAAACTTTCCTCCAGATTAATGTCATTAATATGTTAACTGTTTGACAGCAGAAGTCACATGTTGCTTGTCACTTGCTGCAGTGGCTGCACGGAGACAGCTGAGAGGTTGCAGAAGGATTAATGTGGTAAAGAGGATTGTAACTTTGGTTGTGCTCCTGTGCTCTTGGATTTGACAGCAACTGGTATTTAGAAATAAAACAGAATATGTGTTGTTATTTATGTGGAATGTAAACATGCATTTGGAAGTACTTAAATGAATCAGAAAAGTTCTCTTTCTGCAGGCTTCTGCAGAAACTGGAAAGTGTGTAGAGAATTTACATTAGTATTTTAGGAGTGTTGATAACTAGTTGCCTTGCAGGATTTTTTATTTTTAGGAGCAAAAACATTTTGCTTTACGTTCACCTATGTCCACTGACTGTGCCACAGCTGTGTGTGAACAGCCATGTCCACAGCTGTCTGAGTACAAGTTCACAGGCCATGCTAGATCTAATCTGTCTACGTACGAACTGTAAATGAGCATAGAAATTGTAACACAGGTAGCTGATTGTCTCCTGAATATGTTAGTATGTGAATATTTAATTTTATAACAACTATTTGGGGTGTGAATGTCTTTTACTCCCATACTAATTTATTAAATAGTCTGTATAAGAGCCAGATTTGTGTATTGTGTGTAATTCCTTGTATATATGTAAAATAGGAACAGACAATTTAGTACAAAATTTTAAAGAACAGATGTGACCAGGGAAGTCAGTTTCATAGAGGAGCCACCACCACCCTGTTTTAAGCAGTTGATTTTGACAGCTGATGGTTTTCTTGTTTTGTCATATGTTGCCATTACTTCTCTGAAACATATTACCAATGTCTAAGGCTGATTCACTACTACCACATACATAGTAAGGACAGAGGAAGAGAGAGGCAACACAATAGTCCTTGAGAAGGAATATATCAATATTTAGTTACAATTTATGCCCCCACTGTTGAGATTTGTCTGAGAATTGACACCTTTGGCAAGTCCAGCCTCCTATGGCCAATGCTTGCCCTGCTCAAACAGGGATTTTTTGCCCTTTTGTAGGGAGTTACTCTTCCAGCTTTCTGCTGTGCCATACCTGCAAGGTGTTGCTGCCATCTTCTCCTGCTGACACTAGAGTGACAGTCACTTTTGTGAGTAAATGTGCAGATTTTACCTGTCTGAGAACATGGATGGTTGTTATGCACTGGCTGATTACATTCTTTCTCCTGTATGACTTTACAGTGGTCATAGTTTCCATTTCACTTCTAGGAAATTTTTAAGAGAAGCTGGGTAATGCTCATGAATCTCAAATACAGTCTGTCTAAACTGTGGAAGACTTTCTGTAGCCGTGTTCTGGGGGAAGAGGGAAGTTTGAGCAGGTAAAAGGAAATGCCAAGTATAGCTCTTGGTTCTAATCACAAGAATGACCACCAATCTGACAGACTCCGCTAAAACAAATAATAATGTAATCTTTTCCTTCCCTGTCTTTTAAGTAAGCATCCACTTAGAATAGTGAGATGCCTTTATTGTATTATCATATCACAACAGTACCTCTTTCACCATTTTCTAAGTTAGATAAAAAAATCCACGATTATTGTTCTGGTTTGCTCTTGGGAATAAATAAATTGAGAAAGTTGTCTGTGGAAAAGCACCAAACATTTAGTTTGACTGAAAATCCAGTACAAAGAGATTGTTAGAAAATAACTTGCTATGGCATGTGATACTTAGATGACATTAAAATACAAAGTTGGGGAATCAGTATCTTGAATGTTCGTCTTTCCAGGAAATTAATTTTAATAACAGAGTAATATATTTCATATCCAAACATATCCATAAGGGTGAAATCGAGGACACAGTTTACTAGAAAGCAGTCAAGCTTGAGAAAACCAGTAGCTGTGGTTAAAACTTAAGTAATTAATCTTGAATTTATATAATTTGTGTATGGAAATAATGTTTTTTCCTAAGTTTTGCTTTTTATACTGCTCAGTTTTGTTGGTTACATAGCAGTTCCTTTTCATCAGTCCTGAAGTAATTAATGGCAAAGTTGCAGGTTTTGATTAGGCTAATTACAATTGATTAAAGAGTTGCTGAGAAGGTTGGTAAATCTTGAAATAATAAAATAACTATTATTTAACAAAATAAATGCTCCGTGAATGAAACTCTACATTTTAGAGGCAGATGCGTAGCTTACACGGTTGTTGCCACAAATGTGAGGTGAAAGGAATGTAAATTCACTGCATCCTGCAAAGCAGTTTTAAAGGCATATTGAGGTGTGTGGTGAAAACTGGCAAATGACAGTTGGCATTTCTGGGAGAGAGGAGTGATACTTTTGTATTTCAAAAAAATTAAGACTGTTTTGTTCTTCAGTTGCAGGAGAATCTGGAGGGAACTTCAGCATTGGTAATTAAAGTGATGAATGTAAAGATATGGAAGTGCTTGATCCTAAATAGAAAATGCCTTTATTTAGGCATTGGAGATCTAAGAGAAACAGTTTGGAATATTCTTTTTTTTTTAAGCATTTCTCTTTGTTCTTGAGGTATTTGCCTATTGCAAATTAATCATGGATGAATCCTTCTGCTACTGGCAAGTTTTTACTTGTGAGGATGCCAGACAAATTGTCATGTTTTGATTCTCTGTGGGAAAATTTTTCTTAGTTATCCTTGAAATATCAAACTAGCAAGCACAGGGTTGATGATGCAAATACAAAACCTTCCCTTGTAGCAGCAGGTCACTGTTGGCTTCCCTTACCTGCTCTTGACTGACCGGGCAATGCTGTTCAAGCTCAAAGAGTAGCACCCACTTGAATTCTACAAGTGCTGAAAGCTTTAGACAAGGAAATATTGCTGCATGGTGAAGGAGAAACCACAGCTTGTCCGAAGTTCTTGGTCTATGATTACATTCCACTTGGTACATTTGATTACTGTGTCCATAGCGGGGTACCTGGCTGATCCCTGCCGTGGAGGCTCTTGGTGTTAGGGCACCTGCATGCTGAAGTCAGCTGCTGCTGAGCACTGCCCTGCTGACTGGAAAATTCCTCTTCCCACCGCCTGTCTCTGCTGCCCGCTGCTGCCTCTGGCTGGGGAGCACTTGAGCCGGCTCACTGCAGGATCAGGGGCTGGGGAAATGGGGTTCACACAAGTGGTGGACAGGACTGTTAAGGATTTATAGCACCTCTCAGCAAAAATCGACTCCTGTCTTTTGTAGCATTTTGTAATTGTGCTTAATTTGACAGCACAAGCCCACTGTTTGCAGCATATTGATCCAGCCGGCTGGCCAAGCACTAGCCAGGAGGAATGTATGATCTGTAAAGAATGATTTGTAAAGAATGGCCAAATACCTCCATAAACAATCTTTTTACCTTACAATCAGGGATAGGACATTTAGATTTAAAAAATACTAATAGCAACCAAACACAAACAATTTCACTGAAGCCTGTCTGTCCTGAGGCCTGTTCTGTGGGATCAGCAGGGCCTTGCTTTTTGCAGTGCTCGAGAGGTCTCTGGTGTGAGGGCAAACAGTGCTGACCTCCAGATGCTGTGTTTGTAGCTGAGATACAAACTTCTGGTTTTTTGCACTTGCCATTTGCTCTGTGTGGAAAAAAAAAAAGTTTTTGCCTTGAATAGTGCTTGAAGATAACCTCCAAGGTACAGACCAAGGCCCTTCCAAACCTCTGGAAGGGCCGGGAGCAGTAGACCTTTTGCTACTTTTCAGTCTTCTGGTGTTTTTCTTACAGTTTCCCATTAAACTTGAAACAAGACAGTCATAAAGCAAACTGACCAATAACCAGGTCACATGAATTCCTCTTAAACCATTATAGGAGCAATCTCCTGTCTGTCACAGATCATTTTACCAAGTCATCTGAACTGTTGTTGCACATTCTCCTCTTTCTTCTTGACTTGAAAGAGTTGGGACACCAAGTGCACCTCACGCAGATGATAGTGGTTGCTTATTGCTTAAGAAATTATTTGAGATTTCATGGTGAAATTTTCTGGTAGATTATTATCCTTTGTTTTACTATTTTTTTACAATTTTTTCGGAGCACTTCACAGAGTTGATTTTGTTTAATTATCGTTTGGCTTGATTGCATTCAGGATGGTAATGAACTGGTGTTCTTTGGAGTGATGAAATCATTGTAACTAGCATAGAGAGGAACAATTTCCTCTTTCTCAACTTCCATTTTTTCTTTTAGCCTATGAAATGTTGTAAAATTCATTTCTTTTCCATTACAGAACGAAGACACGGTTCAATGTGTAAACCTTCCCCTTCTCCAGCTTCTCCAGCCTGTAATTCCAGGACATCCCTAGTACAGATGAAACCGAAATCCTGTATCAGCGGCCATAACCCTGTCAGCAGCAACTCAAAGCCATTCAAAACGCCCAAAGACAATCTACTTACCTCCAGTAGCAAACAGCACACAGTCTTTCCTTCAAAAGTGTCACGGGATAAACCATGGTAAGTACCAAAATAATGGTTACCAAAGATGATGGTGTTCAGTGTATCTCTATATATATGTCATAATCATCAGAAAAAAACCTGTATTCTCATCCTACCTAAGTTTACAGTTTAAGCCTCTACATTTCTAAGGAGGAATATTTTTAAATGAAGGAAGAAATTATATATAGGAAGGGGAAAAAGGACTGGATTACTTTTCTGATGTTCCATCAAATGTCTGCTTTTCTAAGATGCATATAGCAAGTGAGATATTGACCCAGTTTGCTATCTTTAAGGTCCATCTTCCATTACAGTATCAGCCCTTAAAACTGATGATTTTAAACAGTCCGATAATTTTTGCAGAGTTCTTAATATTGGTTTAACTGATGTTCATGAAAACTTACTGGTTATAGTCATTTATCTTCAACAGCAGCTGCTCTTCTAGTTCATTCTGTATTTTGATAATGTTTGATGCCTTATAAAATGGCAGAAGAAAGTTCTGGCTGCTAAAAAACCACTATTTTGGGGGCGTCTTACATCATGTACTGTGATATATATACACATACAGGCTTTGAGACTGCCATGCCCATCCTCCCGTGACTGCGATGGTAGCAGCAGAGTTGCAAAAATGTAAATGAGAGCAGAACTGGGTCACTATTTTATCCCAGAGGAATGTTTTGTCTTTAGTTACCTACAGGAAAGATGCTTTGTGATTAGGTCACTAGGTTGGTGCCTTGAGGTGTGGGTTCAGTTCCTGGTTCTGTTACGCCTTAGTTTCTTCAGCTTCAGTTCTCTGTCTGTAAATTTGAGATAGCGAGACTTCCTTTTTCTTAAGGTTTATCTACTTATTTTGTAAAGATCCTTCCCTTTTATATGTAATATCTAGCATAAGAAGGCTATGATTTTTAGCAGCGTTTCTGGACACAACTGCCTAAAAGCAGTAAATCATTTAATGCAAACCATTCACTCATGAGACAAAGCATAAACTCAAATTTTATTAAAGGAATAGCTCCTGGTTTCTGAAACATGCACAAGTTGGTATGATTTCGGCTTCTGCCTGGCTGTAGAATTTACCTTGCACTGGAACAAACTTGATCAAAATCTGTTCTTCATATAAATCGGAACCCACCACCTCTTTAAGCATGATGAGTGTTATGGGCAATTATGGTATATAATTCTGAAAATAGAAAACCTGAATATTTAGATCACACGCACACACACACACACGTTAACTAGAATAGCCTCTATCTCATCTGTGTGTAAGTTCCTCATTAACTACTTAGAACCAAACATTATTGACTAACTAGTGACTTTTTCTTATGCATGTTGGAGGGGAATTTTATACAAGAGAGGATTTTGGTTTTAAAGTCTAATTAAAAGAAAATCAGAAAAGACTTCAGCGTATTAACACTACTGACTATAAACCTGTTTCTCATCCTGCTGTTACAGACAGCAACTTACATATCCACATTTCAGCAGACTAACTGAATCTATAAACAATATCTTCCGTTCTGGCAACAGATGGCATTCTGGCAGTCAGTAAAAGCTGGAAGGGAACAAAATAACTGAACATTTCCACCAATCCCTTTTCCCTTTATTGGGAACATCCCAAATATTTACTGATGATTAACAGCATAAATTTAGCCATTTATAACTGTTGTACTGCTCTGTTAACCGTTTGGCAATGAATATGACAGTAATTGTACCTGAGAATTACCCAATTCTTGCAGCTCTGCTGGGACATCATGCTGCAGTTTTGTTTACCGGTGGAGAAAAATGAGGCTTATAGTAGTTAAAGATATTGTAATTACCACATAACAAATCACAAACACTCTGAAGTGAAGATCAATGAAATTGTCAAATTTAGTATTAAGTGCCTTAGATTATATGACTTGTTAAAGAATAAAATCTGTCTGATAATCGGCACAGGTTATAGAGAGCTGACAGCTGTTACAGAAGAAAGTGTTTGTTCCTATTCCATTAGAGGATTATAATATTTATTTAAAATTCTAGAAAATATTCAGCAGGTCTGATTCTTATCAGGGAAAAAAAGTAATTCATAAAATAAGTCATAAAATTTATTAATTTTTAAGATTCTATCTTGTACAAGCTGTAGAATTTCTTATCTTTTAGAAGAAAATACTCAATTGACACAAAAACATTTGTCTCAAAAACACAAATAAGATTCATCCTGTATCCAAGTGTGTTGTGATTTATGATCCTCCAAAGCTTTCAGTTGTTCCATGCTTTTGTCTGTTACATTGCAGTCTTACACCAAACGTTTACCTGACATAAGTTCTTCCAGACAGTTGTCAAATTAGCTTAATTGAGGAATTGTATCACCTTTATGATTGCTTTCCAGACCTGGAATAACCTTTGTTGGGCTTGCCTGACGCTTTTGTACAGCATCTCCTTTAAATTTTAGTGGTTACAATTGTTATTTTGGGAATGGCCTCTGCAAGAGCATGGCCCAGTAGATCTGTCTTTTGCCCTGCCTGCCTTCGTATAGACCCAACTCTTCCACTGTTTGATTCATTATAGTTTTGGTTGAAGCATCATCTTGACCAAGTGGTTCTTTTTCTTCTTCACATTCTATTTCGTTGAGAGGTGCGCTGCAGAGGTCCCGGTTGCTCCATGGCTGATGTTTTAAAAAGCATGATCAGAATGATCAGATGAGAGAGATCTGGAATCATTTCATTTTTTAGCCAGTGTTTTAATACTTCCCTTCCTGTAGTTGGAATATAAAGTGTTATTGTGAATACATCATCCAGAAATATCTGTCAGCTCTGATTTTTTCCCCCTGTGTGTCTCTAACATCGTTGCTATTAATACAGCAGTGCTTAGAGACTGGAGCAGAGCTGGAGCACCACTGCACTGTGCACGAGATAAATGCAAACCTTCACTTCCTGCAGCTTGCAGTCAAGGTGGTAAGAGGTACAGCAGAAGGGGAGAAAAAGGAAGAGAGTAAGATGATTGGTAGCAATAACAATAATAATGAACAAATGATCATAATTAATAAGCATAGCCCAGATGCTTACCCTTTACACAAGGCATTCCAGCAGCCCGGAGCTCTCTCCCTCCCTGCTGACCTGCCCAAAGGATGCTGCTTTCCTTGCCGTGCCCCAGCACAGCTTCTGGGTGCTGCCATGGAGGATTTAGGTGCTGTGGTGCTACCGAGTGTTCATTTCTACCCATCCATGATCTAAGGCAGTATAAAACTGGGGTAAAGTGTTCAAGTAAGCTAGCCCTGAGATACCAGCTGAAGCAGGCCTCCTTGGCCTCCCTCCGCAAAGCTCAGCCTTTGCCTGCCAGAAGTTCTGAAAATGAAGAAAATGAGATGGAAATTATGTGATTTTCATCAACACAGAGAAAACTGACACTCTTTCTGTAAAGAGAAATAGGATCACAAAGGTTTACCTGTCGATAAGCGTTTAAAATTTATAATGTCACTTTTCAAAGTATTTTCTAATCATCTCTTAGTTTTTTCTTTTTGCGTTAGGAAATACCGTTGTTCGTACTGAGGCTGAGAAAGTGAAAATAGTCATAATTTAAAGTATTCCTATTGTAGCATGGAAACAATATCAGCAGAATTATCTTGGGCCATATAGTCTGACATTAAATCACAAATACTTTACACATTGTAGAGGCAATCCCAGCAGTGTTTTATGTTATTAAATGTAAATTGCTTTTCTGGCAAATTTGAAAAGAGTTGAATGAGTGGCTGAGATTTTAGAATTAATATAGTTACAAATGACCAAAACAAAACCCATCAAAATTACATAATAGCAAGGAGTAGTAATTTTTAAAAACTTAAAGAAAGGAGAACGCAGGTAATAAGGAGTTCCAGGTATGAGAAGTGTTGTGACATGCTACAGTTCTTTTTCTTGCTTGCTGGAAGGGACCTACAACAATCATCTAGTCCAACTGCCTGACAAAACATGAGAAAGCAAAAAAAAAAGAGAATGAACTTCTAAAGCCTGTCATGTTCAAGCACTTTGTGTAGCTCTCAGGCATCTTTGTAGCCTTTTGCTGATGCCCTTCTAATTCATCAACACTGGTATTGTGCCACTGGTCAGCAGCACTGGAGGCCATATTCCAGTATCAGTATAACCAGGGACATGTGAAAACTATTTTTGCTCCCTAATCTTATTTGCCATATCCCTTTTTCGATATAAGCACCACAGTACAATAGAAGCTCATATTGCTTATCCACTGTGACCGCTAAATATTTTTGTCACTACTTTCCAGTATATTGTTTCCCTGTATTTCATTGCAGACTGAGCAGCTTATTTCATGTGTAACTTTACATTTACTTGTATTAAGATGTCTTTTTGAGTTCATGAACTCTACCAAACACTCCGTTCTGTTTTTTATAACTGTCTTTGTCTCTTCATTATTTAGTTTCCCTCAATCCTAATTCCATCAGCAAATATTATCACTAGTAATCTTATATTTATTGCTCAAATCCACCAAAGTTTTCAGTCATGTTAGGCTTGGTAATGATGGCTAAAAAGTCCCCCTAGCAAGCACCCTTAATGAATCATAAGTCTCTGAAAAGCTAGTTTTGAATTTCATATTGTTTAACATTTGCTATTAAACTGTTCATATTTGTGTTTTATAATGCCTTTTAAAAATTGGTTATTTTTGTCAGCTTAACAGGTAACTTCATTAAAAAGTGAAACCAGATTTTTGGTGAAGATCCAATTTTCAACAAAACTCTGTGAACTAATTGTTTATCAGTTTATTCTTATTAGCTTTTCCATTATTTCTTCCAAGACACTTTGGTTTGGGTTCTCAGCATGGATGCAAGAGCAGCAGTCAGCTAGCTTCTCTAAGTTGCCAAATATGCCAAGATTCAATTAGAAATTAATATGCTGACACCCAGTATCTCTACGTCTCTTTTGGAACTCATGGCCACATTATGCAGATTTCCTTATGTAAAAAGAAAAAAACAATCATTTTTTTTCAGCTGGCATTTTACACTTATTGAGGGAATCAAAAAGCATTTTTATCTGATTAGAAAGAGTTATCATATTTCCTTCTTTTAGAAGAAAAAAATGAGTGTTTCTGACATGTTTGCTTTTCTAGTAACTATTTTATTGCCCCTTAGGTAGATACTGCTAATCTTATTAGAGTTTCTTTTGTCAAGAAAAAGTAAATTTGTCTTTACTGAATACAGATTTTTTTCCCTTGATTTTTATGTTTGTTGCATGTTGGTTTTCTAATTGTCCCTTTTGACAGTTGTCTATAAAAAAATCTAAATTCAAAACTTCTTTTTAAAATACAGTAAATAAAATTAAAACCCCTGATTTTTATTTTTCTAACAAACCTTTAAAATAAATGCCCAATTTTTACTCAAAAAACTGTGTTTGGGGAAAGAAGTCTAACCATCAAATATAAACATGAGCAATTTGTGATCTATTTACTTTTTTAGACCTTAATGGTTGACTATGGTCATTGATCCTGTGCAGCTTCCAGTTTGGCATTTGGTTATCAGTTCATCTTTATGTGTTATGCTAAGATTAAACTGCAGTTCCTCACTGTTGAATGCAGTACCCTTTTTTTATATACTAAAAAAAAAAGAGAAATTATTATCTGTAGCTTCTGAAATCTCAAATACTTTACTATAGAATGCCAGGAGTGTTGGAGAATTCATGTGTCCTCAAATACTGAAGTATTTTTCTTTTTCCTTTTACACTGCAATGAAATGAATAATGAAGGTTGACTTGTTGATCTGTAACAAAACGAAGCAAAAATGTTCCCTCCCCTGGGCATTTTTCATTATCACAGTGATCCATCCATATGTGCCTTGGGATCTGAGATTCTGAACACTGCAAAACAGAGAAACCCTTTTCATTTTTATTAACCATATTTTGCTACTAGTCCAGATAATGCATTTGACCTTTTCACTGTGTATCAGTACTTTGAATTAAGGTAGATCTTAGAAACTGAGCATGAAGATTTGTTCATATGTTTTTACATAGATTATATATAGTAAAACTACTCGATGTAGAGTAAGATTCTCCTATTTTCAGAAAATGTAATTGCCATCTATTTAAAGGGAAAAAAAAAATTCCTACACAGAAATGTTTTAATTTTTGCCTGCCTTATAAAAAATAAATTCAGAGCAGTTTAAAAAAGTAGAGAATCAAATCCTCCCATTCATAGCTACATGTTTGCATTGATTGAAATGATTAATGCAGTTCTGATTTTGTGAGTAAGGTACATTTTTTTGCTTAGTTACTGGCCAATGACCTCCGTCTCACTGCAGTCAGATCTGTATTCTGACTGACTGCTCCCTTTATGGTACCACAGGATATGGAAGTTTCACATAATTTAATTCCAGTTCCAGAATATGTCTTGGTGCCTAAATCTTCGTAGTAGTTGTGTATACTCACTCTTTATATCAAAGTTTGTACATTTTCCCGTGTTAAAAGACGCGTAGAAGAAAGACTGGAGCGTGTGGGAGAGCCCGCTCCAGCCACACGCTGTGCTTTATGTTTGTCGACTTCTCAGTTACAGAGAAATAGAGGTTTGTAGGAGCCCAGGAAGATCAAGACTTGAGTTATTTTGAATCCTGTTTCCAGTGCAGAATGCCATCTCAAAGTCATCTCTTTCTAACTGTAAAAACTCCACACCTATTAACCATTCCATCTGTAGGAAGGTGCAGTGAAGGTGCCATTTTTCAGACACAAAAGACTGAAATTGTGTGTCAGTTGTGAATGGGGGGAAGCCCCTAACCATACAATTACGCAATAATTTTTATTTGGGTTTGTTTCAGTAAGGAGGGGTATCTAATTTATGTATCAGTTGGTAGTCACAAGACATCCAATTCTGAAGTTGTTGAGTAGGTAAAAAGCAGCTATCATGGTTGGATATTTCCTCATGCAGATAGAACCCAAAATGTTAGAAATACTGTTGGAACTGGAAATCACTTGTCTCAGTCCTTTTTTACTGCCAAATTGAGAAGGTAACATTTGTTACTGTCAAATATTTTGTGGTGGTAGTTAAGTAGGAGTAAGTTAGTTATTGCAGACTTTATTCTGAAAAGGGCCAACTAAGCTAATAATTTTATTGGGAATTTTTATTTTTAAGTTTCTAAGATTTTATTAAAACTACATTGTAGTAACGCTCAGGTCATCAAGGATTGTAATACTTTTAAAGAGACTGCTGTTAAGACTTCTATGCTTAAAATCTTTTTTCTCCTTGTTTCCAGAACTTGTATGTCATTCAGACACATCTGAGCAAATGAATTATTTTTGTGTTTGTTTAAAAATATTAATATTATTAGCAAACTGCTTTGTTATCATAGTGAGTTTAGTACAGCATACACATATCTGTATGTGCTTGTGTTAAAGGCATGAGACCATATTTGTAAGGGGTATGTTTTGCTTAGTACCAAATACTGATTTTGCTTATGAATAGTAGGGAATTGGATTTTTACAAAAATGCAAAGGTTCATTTTCCTAATTCTCTACATTGCCAGCCTTTACAGATGCCTGGTTTTGTAAGTGTTTGATTGAACAAAAATAGTCAATAATGGTACCAAGTATTTCATTTTAGTCTGGTCTTAAGATACTGTGTCACTTGCATCAAACTTTTTATATCTGTGGAAGGGGATTAAGTAACTGTAAATCTTCGGTACAGAAAATACCACTTGAAGATTTTTCTTTGGTTTTGCAGCGTTCCCGTTCCAGTAGTCAGTCTAGAGAAAATTCCTAACCTAGTGAAAGCAGATGGTGCCAATGTTAAAATGAATTCTGCAACCACTACCACCATCACCTCCTCCTCAGCCTCTTCATCCACCATACCTGCTCCAACTCTGGTTAAATCTGGTTTGACATCCAAGTCAGTGCCACCATCACCAGAAAAGATTCTGAACGGCAAAGGAATTGTAGCTCCATCAATAGACAAGAAACACCAAAATGGCACTAAAAGCAGTAACAAGCCTTACAAAAGACTTTCAGGTGAGTGATGCTGTAGTTCATCTGTTGAGGTAGTCTGTCTTTCTTTGTTAGTATTTCTATAGCTCATAATATAGCTAATAAAATGCTGTCGCCTGGTTTTGGTTTGATTTTTTTTACTGTAAGATGCCAGTTTGCATATATTAAAAAAAAAAAAGCTTTCACAGTCTTAGCATGTGTAAAGTATTTGCAAAGTACACATTCTGTTTAGCTTGAAATTACTGGTCAACAGGCCAAATATAAATCTTTAAGGAAGTAAATTCATTAAAACAGAAAGGCAGAAGACTTCCTCAAGCCATTATGGGATTTGGGCTTGTTTTTGACAAAAGAAAATGGTTGGGTGACTTCAGTCATAATCAAGTTGAATAGGTTTAAGACTTTGGATTACCCTCCAAGTCATGATTTTTTTTAAAGAATCTTTTGTCTTGGTTTTAGATACTAGAAAATTCTAAAAAGATGCAGGAAACGCTGGGCAAGTCTTAAAAGTCATAATTCCTCTCCACCCCTACCCTTCTGCAATTCGCACATGAGTGGAGATGTTCCTAGCATGGGGCTCTTGATCTTTCTCAGGAAGGCAGGACAGTGGAGTTGAAGCAGCATTAAATAGGAAATACCCTGCATGGCCTTAGGCAGAGTAGCTTTGAGGATGTGTGGTCCCCATCCAAACCTGCCAGCAAAGCACAGAACGCCACGTTGTGGGAGGTCAGAGGCTCCATTAGCAAGGTTGCCATCCACTGGGAGGAGGAATTATTTTCTGTGGAGTTCCCTGGACATGACGCATGCCAGCTGTAGGGCAGCAAGGAGAGAATTTGCCACATAAAGCTGAAAACAGATTTTGCTCCGAATGAAAGGAAACAAAGTGTTTTGAGGGATTTTATTTTATGTTTTTTTTAAAGCAGAAGTAACTGACTCGAGTTTACAGCTCCAGAAGCTGTGCTGGGTCTATTCATCAGCTGGCAGTACTTTGTGACTCGGGCAGGAACTTCTTGTGTGTACTGAAAGGCTAATTTTGCTAATGGCAGCATGATCCGCACTGGATCGTCACTTTGGCACAAAGTTAGTTCACATGATTTCTAAATGTGCACTAGTTATGAACCAAGTATAAGTTGTACAAGATAGATGGTTTCATTTCCAGTTAATGAGTGTGCCCTATTTTTTGCCTGAATATCAGGTTTATTTTTTTCATTTTCTCAAATTTGGCAGTTAGCCTATGGTACTGCTACTCTGGCTGGATTCCAGTCCAGTGTGAGGTGTTTGCTAGGGCTGTGTGGGGAATGGAACAATGCCATTGCCTGAAAGGATTCAGTACACTGATTGCTTTCTTAACTAGTTAAAGGTGGTGTATAAGAAGAGAGAACCGTTGTTCATTTATAGTGCTTCACAAAATGAAAAAATATTATGAAAAAGTAGCTTAAGATTTGGCTTTAACCCTTACATTTCACTTTCTAAGATCCAATTTTATTATTCTAATAAAAACTCTATTTTACAATTAATTTAAAATACAGCTTCCTTTTAACCTATTATTTCCTTTAATGGTTTAGATGCTTAATTTAGCTTAATAATTCTGAATTCCTCCTTGGGCAGTTGAAGCTGAGAGTCGTTTTCCTCATGTCACCACGTAGCACTGCAGGGCTGTGGGTGATACTTGTACTTTTTTGTAGAAGTGCCTGCTGAAATGTGTTCATAAAGGAGAATCAGTTCTGTAGAGCCTTCCTTCAGCTTGCTGGCTTTTTCTCTGGAGGTGACTCCTGAGCTGTTCTGTGTCTGAGCTCTCACATGCAGTATCTTCCAGGCTAGGGAACATCTCCCTGGTGGAAATTTCTGCACAGGACTGAGTGATTGAGCACCCCGATAGGCATGTGTTTACTTTTATATGGTTAACAAATCCACAGAACTGAGATTTTTTTTGCAGCTCCTCTGTCATTATCAGATTTACAGTCTGTTCAGTCTTACTTCCACTGCCTCGAGTATTGATGCAGCAACGCAATAATTTAGCAATGATGCAAATAGTGGAAGTCCTGAGAGCACTGGAGATGAATTGCCTGTAGATTGTGTGTCACTATGATGGATTCCTCTCCATTATTATACAGGATTATACAAAGGCTGAGAAAAAGATCTTGGAAGGTCAATGAGATGATTATTTTAGATATTGCATAATTTCATTCAATTCATGTTAAAAGAATGAAATGATGGTTAGGGGATTTAGGTTTCCCTCAGTCTGCTGCTCTGGAGCTGTACAGATGTTAATTTTTGAAGCTCCTCACTAAGTTTGGCCAGTTTACATCTGTTTCCTTCCCTTTTTAGCAACCTCTACTCTCTCTCACACCATTTCCCCAACTGATGGAAGTTTGTTTTTTATTTTACTGAGAGCTGGTGGTTGTTTGGGTGATGAATGAACCTGCCCTCTTTTCAGGAGCACTGTCCTTGGTGAGAGAGAGGAAACAGCTCGCAGAACCACAAAAGACAGTCTGTAGCTGCCTAGCAGAAGTGGATCAGTGCTTCCCAGTAGCAAACTGCAAAAAAAAAAAAAAAAATTTTTTTCCGAACTCTTCCTGAGTTCTTGCTCTCTTTGGGTGAAGTCAAAGAATCATGATGCCCAGCTTACACCAAACAGGAGTTTGTGACAGTTCAGTTTTGGCCCTTCCTCTTCTCTCAGTGAGGTTATAACAAATGCTCTTTACGCTGTCCACTCAACATGAAGAAGTGGAATCCAGTCCAAAGAAACACCTTTCTCAAGCTGTGCCTGTGCACAGGAGTCTGGGGATTGTCACGCTACACATTTCCAAATACAGAAGTAGTCAAAAGCTGCATTTTGTTATTGATAAGAAGGTGATAAGCTTCATTTAGTGTGTTGCCCAAACCAGGCATGTCTGTAGCTGGCAATTAGATGTTCATGGTTTCTCTGGAACAGCCACACTTGCTTCAGTCAGAAGTGGTTCCCTGTTTGTTCGATATTTTCTGTTTCTCGGAGAAAGCATGTTATTTTGTTGTTCAGTCAAAGGTGGAGGCTTCCACTCTTTCTGACTGTAATTCCTTATGTTTATTTTATCTGTTTATGTTTTCCTAATAACTGGCTTTGCTGTAATCAGTCCTGCAAGTCTTACTTGGTTGGGACATTAATGACAAGTAGCAATCTGGAGAGCTTTTGATTTTTTAAATATGTTTTCCTGTTGAGCCACAACAGTCCTTGCTTGGTGACTTTCAGAGCACTTTCCATAGCCTTATGATTGCCCTCAGGATTTTTCATTTGGAGGCATATCTATTAGTCCATATAGTCTATTAGTTTGGTTTTTTAATTTGCATTGAAGATTTTTAGATGGGTGTTTCAGGAATCTGTGATAGGAACATCTTACACTCAAACCCCAGGAGTAATTAACTCCTTTAGTTCATGAACATGTGTTTTCATTCATTAAGTGAAAAAAAAGTGCTTATTATATTGAGTCATACACAGCTACTTTTCTGTTGTGCTGTAAATGCCACGGAATCTACAACTACTTGTGACATATTTCAATCCCTTTTTAGATTTCACAAAAAAACTGTGACAGCTGATTTTTCTAAACTCACTTTTTGGTATGTCTCTGCTGATAGGTCGATAAAAGAACCATTTAATGTTTGCATAAGCAATTTTAAGTCCATGTAACAGAATACATAGAACTGCTAATATCTGTGTGTCTGGAGAACAGTTGCTGTCTAACGTAGGCTACTTGGCCTCACTTTTCTTCTTCCAGCTGTTCTACTTGCTGTGATGTTGTCATAACATTGTAACACAGCTGTGAATCACTGTCTTTCTCTTAGCTCTCGTTTGTTTGTTTATAAAGAATTTTTAGATCCTCTGATTAAATGTTGTATTTGAGCACAGGATGTTTATTAAATCTGAATGTAACACCACTGTATAGTTAAAATAGGATTTGGAAAATAGTTTATATTCCCCTACCAAACAAAAGCAAACCAGTCTGCAAATTAGACCACACTTTTGTCAAGGTGTGTGAAGGTAGTGGTAGGCTTTTGGTGGCATAAACTAAAAAGTGTATGTCCGTAGTTTTGTTACAGCTCTTAGTGGAAACCCTAAAATTATATTAACCTAAAGGAGGTGACGCTATCTGTGGTATATAAGTACTAAAATATTAATGAAAACGAATATGCAAATACAGCATATTAAATATTAATGCATTTTTAATGTTAATCATGAGTAGAACTCATGTAAATGCCTTGTTTTCACAGTCTCTGCAAACTTTAAACTCTATACCTCTCTCGACTTAGGGTAATATAAACTAACATACATGTTATTTTTATACAGATTTTAGGGGGCAGATTTAGGTAAATTTTGGTTTTTTAAATGCCACCAGTAATCTTGCATTTACTTTGGAGATACCAGGGGTTGTTTTCTAGAATTTCTAAGTATGTGAGAGAAATGTTGTTGTTCAGAGCACTTGTGATATTGTATGTGTTGTGTATGTGTTGTTAGCCCAGCTCAGGAGCAAGATTTACTGTATTTCATGGCCTCAGAAGCAGCGTTAGAGGGGGAATTGAAGTTGCAAGGCATTGGCTTGGTCCTATGTTTGGGCCATTCTGTTGAGTACAGCACTGTAAACAGACTTATTGCCATGAAATCTGTGGCTGAAATCCTGCTCTATATAGTTTAAAACATGCAAGGACCAAAAAATGCACAACTGTATGAGCGAGGCACACAGCGCTATTTATAAGGGATGCTGGGTAGGCATCAGTGGTTCAGGTTGGGCCTGAAGTAAGTTCTATCAGGCAAAAATTATAAGCTACTCTGGTTAAAACTTCTGTAATAATCTGGGTTTTTTCTCCTTTTTCATTCCCTCATCAAACAGAAAGAGAATTTGACCCAAATAAACACTGTGGAGTACTGGATCCTGAAACAAAGAAACCTTGCACAAGATCGCTCACCTGCAAGGTATTTTTCTTAGAAGATAAAATATCAGATGCTTTGTTATAGTTTAAATCCTACCACAGTAGTTTGAGAGGTCATACCTGCTCCTGTCTTACAGACAATGGGTATGGTATTCAGACGCTGTCTTCAGGTAATTCTTTTGAGTAATTCTGTTTCTTTGAATCAGAGCATCTGCATTATTCCACTGATACTTCTAAAAATATTTCTTTTCGTGTCATTGTATTATGCAGAAAGCATTAACGTGTCATGTAGAAGCCCAGGTGTTATTTTACATGTTCCTTTTTTGGTTCATGTGTGCAACAGTGTTGAAGTATAGTCAGTTTTTAGTTTAAAAAAATTAACATATTTTTGTATAATGAATTACTTGGAGGCTGCCCTTGTGATAGTAGTAACTCTCATGTCAAAAAGTAGCAGCGATGTAAGACAGTTATAATGAACATTTGTATGTGTATGTGCTGCCTGTCAGTAGAGATGATCAGTTAAATTCGCTTTAAAATGTATTCACATTTTTCAATCCAATGAAATCAGTTTTTCATTGGAAGCTCAAAGCTACAATGATGTTACTTTTTAATATCTTAAAATTACTGGAATCCTTTTTTCTGTCTGGAAAAGGTAAGTCAATAGTCTCTATTATATGAAAATTGTTGCAAAAAGTAATTTTAGCCTTGATGTTGGCATTTCTTAAGAATGATTTCATAAATTATCAAGGATAATGTGGAATAGCAGCTTTATTTCCATAACTGTGGCTAAAGTTGTTTGAAGTAGATTTTATCTTTTAGAGTTGTGGTGTATCAGAAGTATAGAGGACTCATAAACAATGTCATGCACACACAAATGCTTTTTAACCACCCTATTTTTAGACTCATTCACTTAATCATCGACGAGCAGTTCCAGGCCGTAAAAAACAGTTTGACATCCTTCTAGCTGAACACAAAGCTCGATCCAGGGAAAAAGAAGTCGCAAAAGACAAAGAGCATCCACCATCTGCAAGGGAAAGCTATCAGAGCCAGCCCACACCAGCACAAGACTCTCTGTCAGGATCCTCAGTGAACTCTGGGCAAGAACTTAAAGTAACATCTCCTGCAAAATCTAGACCACCAAATTCTGTACTTCCAAGGTAAGCAGTTCTCCAGTGTGGAATGATGCATTCTGAAGGTGCTGTAAGAAAATTCTTAGTCTTTCATACATTTCGTTTTATAAGTATTCAATACTTCTTTAGGCTATTGCACAATAAGACATACTAATACAAGAACTTCTGCTAGCTCTTATTAACCTAAATCTGTCCGTGGTAACCTGTGGTCTGATTGGGAATGAGGTAAGGAATAGTGTCCACCTTTGGCCCAGAATCTCAGACTAACTGCATTTTCTTTTTTTTCTTTCTTTTTTTCTTTTTTTTTGGCTAAAATGGTCAGTAATAATTAGGAAAGTTTATATTCAAATCATTCTGGCGCATTTAGGAATATTTGCATGAATCATTGCAGATATTAGTGAAGTACAGGTGAAATTCTGCACATTTATGTAGAGTTTTTCTCTACAAATACTTCACCAATTACATAATGGAATTCTTGTAAAAAAAGGTGTAATTTAGTGTTGATTTGAGACTATTGATATGAAACTGTCCATAGCATTTCTTCCCTTGTTTTGAAGACTTTTCTTAGAAAAGATAAAAACAGCCTTCAGAAAGACAATGCAAACTTCTGAAGGCATCCCTTTATGAAAAACAGTGTGAGGTATTTGGTCTGCTGAATTCTAATTATCTTCTGGAAAACTTTCCCATATGTTTTGTTTATTTGTGGGGGGGTTTTGGTGCTAGTTTTGACTGGAGTGCATAGAGCTAAACTAGTTGGTTTTGTTCATATTCATATTGATTCATCATTCATTTCTTTGCAGAAGCCTTGGTCAAGCTCATTTTGGGGCTTCTGTACTATGACAGTCCCTATTTCAAAGAGATACTTTTTGTATTTGCTCTCTCAAGTCTTACAGAGACAGCTGTTTCAATTTACCAAGCCCTAATGAAATTTTATTCCTACAGTGGCAGAGGTGGGCCTTTTAGAGGGTTTGAGTGAAAGGGCAATGAAAGAATACCCATGGATAAATTGATGGGAATCTGCCTAATTCTTGTAAAAGGAGTGACCTTTCAGAGTCCTTACATAGAGAGGAGCACAGACATGGGTTTTAGTAGGTGTTACAGTCAAAGCAGCAAAACTGGAATGCAATTCCATCAGAGTCAGCTGAAGAAATTACAGAGATAGTGGTGCACGAGGAGGAGGATTTTAGCAGTCATGTGTTGTGTTTGTACAGCCTACACTTCTGTTTCTGCTGAGGTGCCTCTGTTGGGTCATCCTGTCTGGTTTTGCAAGCGGCCATGCCAGAGGAAAGCCTTGCTGCCTGTCTGGGAGCCAGCCAGCCTGTGGCTCCGCTGCTGGAAGGGGTTCTGCGAGTGCTCCCTGCTCTGCTGAGGCACAGCTCGCTGGGTTCACTGCGGGTGGCTTGGCTTGACCCTGCCAAGTTCTCCTCGAGGCTGCAGAGCACTGGATCAATCCATCCCTTGCAGCAGCAGCTGCAGCAGTTATTCCCAGCTGATGCTATCCGTGAGCAATCCCTGCACGGGTCAGGAGAGGGCACCTGTCTACAGGCTTAGTGACTGCTGTGCCCTGAGACCACGAATTCATGAGACCGAAGACGATCATCTGCAGATTTTGCCCAATGTGGACATCTCCTCCAGCCTCAGAGATCTCCACACATACTTGGTTGTATAGACCAAGTATTGGTCTGTAGCTGAGACCCTTTTCCACCCCCACTTCCAATCTTACCTGTTTCCAAACTACTTTTGAAAGGCAAGGCACCGTCACATCCTGTGGTGCAAAGGCATTCCTACTTTGTTTTGTTGGATTTTAGACAAAGGTAAAGAAAACCTACATGCTGTGAGAGCTTCTCCCAGTTACTTCACCCCCTAATCTAGTTGTAGAGGGTGTCAGCTAAACACTTTTATTAAATTTACTACACTGATTTCAGTAGGATTTTGGTATGAAATATGACTTCATAACTGGATGCTTGGGATTAATCGAGTAGCAGAGTAATGGTGCATTGTAAGACAATTTTACACATCTGATTTTTATTTACGTTTTAAATATACTTTGCTTCTCTCAAGATCTAAAACCGAACTTCGTGGCAAATTTAAAATTCCAGGCAATACAAAGGTTCTTCTGCTAATGTTAATGATAACTCCATGATATATTTCTGACAAGACCAAATATCAGCTATTCAGCATCTTTTACTGTCCTCCTTTACATGAGCATTTCTGGTATCATTTACTTTGATGCCTGATGCCAGCAGGTAGGTTTGCAGAGCCTTTGAACACTGATGATTTAAGTGTTTACTCTCCTTCTAGACCTTCATCTGCAAATAGCATAAACAGCAACAGTTCTTCAAATCACAGTGGGTACGTCCCTGAACTGCCACTGCCTTCCATGGGAGGAGATATAACGAGCAGATTGTCCAGTGATGAAGGAGAAGTGGATGGAGCTGAAGAATCTGAGAAATTAGACTGTCATTTTTCTGGACACCATCCCAGACCTCTTGGGGTATGTGTCTGTCTCTGGCATGCCTTGCTATTATTCTTATGTAATTAGAGAGGAGAGAAAAAGTAATTTAGTAAAAAGGTAAGGAACAAGGACCTTACATTCTGAAAACTGTTCTAAAGAGAACAAATACATTTAACAGGAAATGGTACGGATGGGATAAGGTAGGAGGAAAAGACTGGTCAGTACACATGACAAATTGGTTGTAGGACAAGATGAGCAGCAGAAATTCACAAGTTCTAGTTTTAGAACTAGTAGTTTTATTTCTCAGTAGACTACAGTTTGGGTGTAGTTCTGCTAAACTGAGGAAAGTTGCATTGCTTTAAATGTGACATGAACAGATAATCCCTTTGTTGTCATCGTTCTTCCAAAACTGTACCTTGCAGCAGGGGACTAGTACAGTTCATTTTTGTAGTCTGGTTTAAAGCAGTAATTAAATATAATTCATGTGAGTGTTTGCGGACTTAAAAGCTATTGCTTCATTCATGAAGAGGCTCTGGTGGTGGCTTAAGTGTGTGTTTCTCTGGCAGCTGGTTTTGTCTTCCTCCTGTATTAATGAGAAATTTCACTGTAAGTACTATGAACTGCTTTGTGGCATTATCTCTGCAGTGTGACTTTGTTTATGCTGTACAAAGCAAGATGCGATAGAAGAACTCTTGAACTTCTAAAGAGTTGGATCTCATAAAAATTGAGCCAAGGAATACACTTACGTGTTTGCCATATGATATGCAGACTAAAACAAACACTGTGATAACTGCAGCATTGTTTATATTCCCTAGAGCAAAGAACTTGTTACTGTCAGACACCAGGAAAAAGTATGACCTGAACGTTAAATGACTGTCAGATAAAATTTTGTATTTGGTTCTTACAGAGAAAATCATTATTATTATAGTCCATTTAATACTGTGATATGCAGGAACCTCCTGTTTCCGTGGTACTCTTGTATTCTGCTTTGGTTTTGCTCACTGTTTGTCTGTGAATTAAAAACTAAAGGCTCACTGCATGAGTGCCCACACAATTTAAAAAATAATCTAAGCACAGCCAGTTCTTGTAGAGGCCTCATCAGTGAAGCGTGGCTGTCAGTAGCCATTTTGGTTTAGGACCCGAGTTCTGTTTCAAGGCAAACCCACGGAGTCATCTCTTCTCTGAAATCTTAGCATCTCTCAGCTGAAGCTGTTATTGGTAGTGCAACTGTTCTCAGTCCGTATTTTCATGAAGTCAGAAAAGATGCTGTAAATCACCTCCAGCACAGTTCACACTGGATGGCTGAATTTCATGTTGAAGTGAACTGTTTTCCTTACAAAGCCCCTCTCCCAGCTAGATGGTAATAACTGAAGGGGGGTGAAAAGTCAGTAGCTTTTGTAATTGCCTCTTAGTGATAGCTGATGTTAGTGGTAGCTCGCTGGGAGGTGAGGCTAGTTTATCAACACAGGTGGTGGTTTTAATTAACCTGTTTAACCTTGTCATGAAACAGAGTTAAGATGAACAGTTGCAATCAGCACTTCCTATCCATTAAGCTGAAAAGTACTTTAAGTGGATGCTTTTCTACCACATCAGTGCTTCTGCTCTCAGGCAGAATTTGTGTGACCTGGTCCCTTGTGTGATGGAGAGTTGTCTTGTTTTCTGAGGGTGATTTATAACAGATTTCTCTACATCATGTAGATCACTAAGACTTAACTGAAGCAACTCCTTGCTTCCTTACAGTGTAATAGGACTTTACAGAGGGAGTTACTCCTGAGCTCTGCAGAATTCTCAAAATATTTACTACTCTTGTAGATGATTTTCATGCGTTGCGAAGAGTGTATCCTGTGTTCTGTTGTGGCACAGATGCCATAGATGATAATTTACTTTTTTACTGAAATGTCAGTGGTTTGTTTATTAAATACACACTAAAGATGTTCCTGTTGCACCTTTTTCCTCTTCAGTTATATTTTGATTGCTGTTACTCAATTATGAGAGTTTATATGCACAAAATAGTGTAACTTGTCTTTCTGAGGTAGTAAGAGTATTACTAACCAGCATTGCCTCCTTAAAAGTACTTCAGCAGTTACATTTTCTCTGACTCATTAGCAAAGTTTGAAATATACTTTACACTAAGTGAAACATTATGCACATATTTCATGATTTTTGAAAAAAGTATTTATGCTACAGTATAAAAGTATTCATGCATTAATACTATCTGTAGTATAGCACCTTTTTAAAGATGTTTGAGATGCATGATACAAATTACAACGGTTTTCCTTGATCTATCGATAAATATTTTATAATGTAGAAATACGTTTTTGTAAGCAACATTGAAATACCTTTTCTTTCAGTTCTGTTCCTATGGCAGTCGCTTAATGGGAAGAGGGTACTATGTCTTTGACAGAAGATGGGACCATTTTCGATTCGCACTGAACTCCATGGTAGAAAAACACTTGAACTCACAGATGTGGAAGTAAGTGGGATTTTTACACTTGGTGGGTACTTCAGCATTTTTAATTCTGTAGAACTTCTGAATTAAACACTTCATGGGCAGTTTTTGTAAAATTACCTCTGCATTAAGGCATAGCGGTGATATATGTACAAATCTTTTAAGGAACGTGCAGCCCAACAGAACAATCTCCTATTCTGGTGTAAATTTCTGCCAGATTTAGGACTTTTTTTAGTCCATCTGAACTTGGATTTTGCCTAGATTTTTATACCTTTATCATGCTCCCATATCACCCATTCAGGCTTTGCTCTGTAAGATTCATGTGTTGCAAGATAAGGAACTCTATACACATTTGTCTGTAAGATGGAATATAGTAGTCTTTTAGTCCATAGTGTCCTTACTGCATTTGGGATCTTAAAATTCTGATTATTCCTCACTGTTGAAGCACCTCTGTATCACATATGCAGGTTCCAAGCACTATAGGCTTTGACTACACAGATATGTTAAAATAGACTACACTTCTAAAATAGATGTTAATTCTTTAAAAAAAAAAA
>VZRE01008061.1:236982-256964 GCA_013396775.1 Cephalopterus ornatus
ACAAAAAAAAAAAAAACCACACACACAAAAAACCCCCCAAAACCAAAACAAAACAAACAAACAAACAAAAAACTCATTGCACCTGCAGATAGGATTGATTTGGGGGCGGTATTCTGCTGCAGAATATGCATTCTTCTTCCAGTGCTATGTCACTAAAGTGCAGTATTTCATGTCACTGTTTATTATCAGGACTGTGTTATATTCATTGGATGCCAGCCATTAGATAAACAAGGTTTGATTTTTATTTAAATATATTTTTAAGCACTAAAGCTTGGCTTGTCTGACTAACCTGGTAACTTGATGATAACAGTGCCACTGCTCTAGAAGATATAGTTTGGAAATGGTTGTATTTGCCATAAAAGGTCCAGTTTTCTTGTCAGTTTAGATACTGATCATGCTCAATCTGCAAGGGGTTCCTCTTTTCTACTTTGTCAGTTTGGCTGTTAACTAGCGTCTCTCACCTTCCACAAATGAAAATATTTTTGTTTCCTTTAATAGGAAGATTAAAACTTATTATCTATTGGCTTTGTTTGTCAGGAGAAGAGATACTCAGGCATCTGAGCAAACATGTCATTAGTACCACTACTGTCACAGACAACAAAAATAACCTCTGCAGTAGTTGTTTCATACAAGAAATAAACAGGCCTTATCCTACTCCCACTAAATCCAACTGTAAATGTTTTCCCAAATTCTAGCTGTTTACGTAATCTCTGTTAACGAATTCCAGCAGTACTGACTTGTCTGTATAACACAGGAAGTTGACGGTGCTTAACCCCTGTTGTATTCCTCTCTTGTCCTCATCCCTCTGGACTGACCCTTTCCTGTGCTCCCCAGGCAGGGTGTGTCTGCTGTTTTACAGCTGGTGCTAGTGCAGCTCTGCAGCTGTGGCTGGAGGCACAGGGTTGCAAGGCTGCGTTTTGAGAACGTTAACAAAGTACTTTTATCCTTAGTTCTCAAAGTACTTGACAAAGATGGGTAGGAATTGTTGGCCCTTCTTTAAAACTAACCCGAGGAACAGCGCTGATAAGCAGCTTTGTTTGCATTGCAGCAGGCAGTAGGACTTCCTCATTTCTGGCAGCATGGACTCTATGTAATTCCTTATGTAACTGTGCCATAAACAGTGTTCTGTCCAACAGTGTCCATAGGAGGAGTACCAGGAGAGAACACTGGTAATTAGGATTTGATTTCTGATGAAGCAGCACACCCAGTGCTGCTCTTTTATCCTACTTCTGTGAGGGCAAGAGTAAGCCTTTACAAACTGAAAAGGTGTCAGTAGGGAGGATAACAAGGGCAGAGTTATGGTGATGTATGGCTTCTTAACAAAGGGAAATAGGATTAAACTGTGAATTAAATTTTAGTCTAAATAATGGGAAAAGCTCACATGATAATTTTCCAAGAGACATTATGAAGGTTTGGTTCTTTGATAACACTGCACTAGATAAAATAATAGAAGATGATGGCCAAATGGAAAGGTATTTGAATACATTCTACTAATTTCACAGGTAATATTATTAGATTTTATTCGCAGAAGAGTGTTCAATTATTTATAAAGCTTATCAGGCATTGCTTAATATTTTGCCAATTTTTCAATATCAGTGACAATTAATCAATAAATTCACTATTTAATCCCATCTAACCAGCTCTCAAATGAGCTATTGGAAATAGCACTGCATTTGGAAAGAGATGAGCTTTTCTCCTTAAGTGAAAGCGCTGATTAAGTGCTTCACAACCCCCCAGACTGGCTCATTTACTACTTTGATCAAATCTAACCTGTGACCTTAGGTTGGTATTGAAACTCTTCCACTTGAACTTTCAAGCAAAACATATGTAATGAATAAAATGTAGTGACTAAGATGTTTACAGTTGCCACTATCAGGTATTTTATTTGCATTTTTTAATTGTTTGGTAAAATAGGAGAGGAAAAAAGGAAATTAAATCTGTAATAAACTGATTAAATTGTAACACTGTGCACTTAATTGCTATACCTGATTAGTAAAATAGAAATCATAATTAGAATGAACTCACTTTACTTCTTTGAGTAAGTTAGTCCTTCACAGAAATTGTTTCCTATCTGCATTGTTTGGGTGGAATTTTTTTATGTATCTAAATCTCTCTTTTGTTTTTTGCTTTCTTTTCTGTTTAGGAAAATTCCTCCTGCAGCAGATAGTCCCATGCCTTCTCCAGCAGCACATGTCTCCACTCCTTTTCCAGCCTCAGTCTTACAGCCTTTCAGCAACCCCAGTGCGGTGTATATCCCTTCAACACCTATCAGTTCAAGAATCACTTCTTCTTACATAATGACATCAGCCATGTTATCAAATGCAGCCTTTGTGACAACGGCAGAGACGAATTCCATTATGTCACACACTACAGCTTTTCCTCACGTGGCTGCAAGCCTAAGTATCATGGACTCAACTTTCAAGGCACCATCAGCTGTGTCACCAGTGCCAGCAGTCATCCCTTCCCCATCCCACAAGCCATCCAAAACAAAAACCAGCAAATCCTCAAAAGTGAAAGACCTGTCATCTCGGAGTGATGAGTCTTCAAGTAACAAAAAGAAAAAGCCGCAGTCGTCGTCATCGTCCTCGTCATCATCCTCATTATCTTTGCAAACATCTTCCTCATCTTCATTTTCAGGGTCCCACAAAAAGAACTGTGTCCTGAACCCCAGTTCAACGTTGAACTCCTATCAGGCTGCATCCTCCTATAACAGTGTGTCTGTGCACAATACCAATAACGGAACAAGCCCACTCAGTGCCAAATCGGAGCCCTCAGGACGGACTTCATTATCAAGTAGTTCAACAGACTCAGTGAAACACATGAGCATGGTAGTGAGCAGTATTGACTCTTCTAATCTGTCTGTATCTTCTCTCGTGCACCACTCAGGGGACCACTCCCTGGGAGCACATAATGCAGTGTCTTCTCTACCCCTTTCTTTTGACAAATCAGAAGGAAAAAAACGTAAAAACTCTAGTTCTAGTAGCAAAGCCTGTAAAATCACTAAAATGCCTGGTATGAATAGTGTTCATAGAAAGAGCACTGCCAACCTTATTTCTGCGGTGCCAGATCCTACAAGCAGCTCCATCTCTCGGCAGGTAAGGGACTCTTCCAGTTATTTTTTTGCAGATCATGTCTGACTTCCTTGAAATATTTCATGCATTCTGAAATGAAAATACTACATTTGCTTCAGATTGGTTCTCATCACACAGATTACTTTCTAGGTAAATACAGAAACGTATTTGTATTTGTTTTGTACCAGTCATAGATGTTTTGAGAGCTAAAAAAAATTATATATATATATACTTTCTCAAAATATTTTTATGAGATTTTTTATTCAATTAATAAAGTAGCCATTTGTATCTCTAAAAGTAAAATTGAGTGTCCAGAATGAATACTTTTTAGAAAATAATTTTTTTCTTAATTCTCATCTCTCTGAAATAAATTGTTGTCATTAAAACAGGAAGATGAGAGTCAGAATTTCTTTTTGTTTCTTTTCTCAAACTTGTTGCTGATTCATTTCTTAATGTGATGCAAGTCTCCTCATTTCCCTTCTGTAAAACACTTAAATCTACCTTTCTGCTGGGGAGAGTCTGAGACACCTGACCTCAGATGCCATTTCCTGTTAGAAACTGGAAAAATTAAGAAATTAAGATCTTAACCAGATGAGCTGAGTGGACATTTGGTTATATTCTTTAGTGTACATATGTTCAGAACCTTGAAGTCAGTGCAACAGATGAGGTTACTTCACGCTTACTTTGTTATGAATAGCAACAGATCTTTGGCCTCTCTTTCAGTGGTGCTATAAAAGGACAAAAGTGTGTGTAAAGTAAAATTTGGTGAGAAAACTGCCAATACAGTCTTTATAATAATGTACTGTTTCATTCTGCTAACCTGCCGGGTGCTGTGCAGTGCACAGAACGCAACGCTTGGCCCTGGTGTCTGGAAGGCAAAGCCATAGAAAATAAAACATCTCGGAGGGTCCAGAGAAGGTAGCTTAGGAATCTTTTTTTTCACTGGGAAACTCTGATTTGCTAAGGATATTGCGCATTAAATGGAATTTTGAAAAGGAGATGGTAAGGGCAAGGCAATCGGTAAGTAACAGCAGGCAGAAATGGGAGTGGAAAAAAGGAATAAATGAATCCTAAAGCTGGTGTAGCAGACAGAGTGAAAGTCTCAAAGAATGGCCTAGCAGGTATATTTTCTTTTTCCTGCTTCCAGCAGAGGTGCAACAGAGATGACTTGTCTGGCTTTTTAAAATGGGTAGTGGTGTTGTCTTTCTGTTGAGAGCCTCTTAAATGTGTCCTTCAATCAGAACTGATCTTTAAGTAACTGAAGTCAGCAGAGGATGCTTTGAATTCTTCATTCTGTCACACATGTGATTTTTTAAATATGTGTGTGCCCAAAAAGATTATACTGCCCTGAGGTATATGATATCAAATGGGAAGAAAAAGTAAGTATCAATTGTTACTTTGATGCAAGCATCGGTAGTAGGAAATGAATTGTATCATCTTTTCACAGGACATAGACTGTATCCGTAGCTCGTGCAGACTGAGAAAGTCTTACAGCTACATGCAGGAGATTCTGAGTTCAAATTCTGACTCTCCTAGGGTTTAAATCTGTTCCTGTGGGTCATTCCTGTTCCAATTTGTGATGTATTTCATCATGTTGCACAGTAATAGAAGTAAATAAACTGCAAAGAATCAATCAGAAGTCTTTACTGAATTTTTGTAAAAATGTAATTCTGACTAATATTTTTTCCTTACATAAAAGGTTAAATATTTGTAATAAGTGTAGCAATATACACATATTTAAACATAATGTTTTATATATATGTACAGGTGCCTACATACATATGTATGTATACATGCATATAGGTGTATGTATATAAGTAATAGTTGGTCACACTTTCCTCTTATACTGCTGGTTTTTGGAGCTACAGCAGTAATCAAAAATAGGAGGAAAAATGGAGTTCATTATATTGCAGAAGTCTAACTGGCTGCTAATTGTCTTTGTGACAAGCATACTGTATGCAATACAAAATAAATGGAATTTGTACCCACTTATGCATATGGGTCAAATAGTATTACGTACTCTACGTGTGAATATTAAAGCTCTGGAGAATACAATACTTAAATTCCCTTTTAAGCTGTGCTGTTTGACTTCCTGTGTTGTAGAAGTGCAATCACAGTAAAAATCCCACCCAAAAAAATGGTATTGCTTAAAATCTTGCCCCTGATCCTTGATGTAATAGGGCAGATTAAAGACTAGGAACACATTAAAAAAGGTCAAGTGACGGGTGATAGGCTATGGTATAGTTTTTTTTTTTTCATTTAATTTAACTCTGGACTGGAAGATAGTAACTGGAAGTGTTGACCATTGGGTTTTATACTTTATTTTTAAAAGAGAGAGAAAAAAAAAAAGAGGTTGAATTTTGGCCTCACACTAATCTTCTTGAAATGGTGTTCCCATCATTCAAGACTCAAGACATCTTGGAATCTGTCTTTATTTTCATGGAGTGCTGTAACTGTTCAGCCTCCGTGAATGGCCCTTCTGTCCTGGAGCGCAGGCGGGATGGTGCCTGAGGCCAGACATGGTCCTGCAAAGCTGTGCTGCTTTGTCTGACCTAGAGAGTCAGTCTGTTAGTGGAAGGAGCACTGACTGCACGAAAGCCTAAAGAGGTACAATATTCCCTCTCATGATTCTAGGATCTCAGCACGTCCATGTCCTAGTGACTATCCATTTAAAAGGAGGACATTATGAAGGGTTTTATGAATGTCGTAAATGGTGTATTTAGGATTTGCACGTGTGTCATGATATTCTGAATGGCTAGGAAGGGTTCAAGGTTGTATATCTTTAGTCAAAATCTGTATATTGACTATTATTCCCTAGAGAACAGCTGTGGCAGGCAAAACAACAAGCTAAAGGCAACAGGATGGGCAGAGGGCCCACCCTTTTAATCTTTGTGCGTCACGGGAGCGCCTTCAGAACTGGCTGTAAATAAAATCTTTAAACATTTCTTCTGGATAGAGTGTGAACAGGGAAGACTGTTTTAAACAGTCACTGTGTGAGAAAGGGCAGATGTGAAGAGGGAGACAGAGGCGACCTTTCACTCTGTATGTGAAATGGCAAAGTAACAAACGGTGCTGTGGAGGGGAAGGAGAAGGCTGCTGTTGTGAAGGCCCTGCCAGGCAACGCCACAGCCCCACCGAGTCAGTAAGAAACCGGCTACTGCATTTCTCACTGTTTAGAAGACAGGTCCTTGCTACCTCTCCATCAAATGATTTAAGCTGACATTATTTGAACTGCAGTGACCTTGTGAATAACTAACGCTTCGCACTCCAGTCATCTGCCATTTGCAGACAGGTGTCTATGGTTAATTTTTATCAGCCTTGTAACCCCCAGAGAACTACTCCTCTGACTCAACAGCTGTCTCCCTTTTTGCATCGCAACAGAAATATCTACACCATGTTTATGGGTCATTGTAGAAAAACCTAAGACAGGCTGCTCTTGCAGAGCACTGTAATCTCTCAGACATTGAAATATGCAGTTGAATATTGCAATATTATAACTAAGTATTTTTAAAATGTATGTACTTGCACACATTCCCAGGGAAATTCTCTGCTGCAGTAAATGGATACAATTGCAAATTTGAATCTCTGGGGTTTGGTTCTTCTGGTTAATATTTGCTTTATTGAGCAATGATAAATGAAGATTCAGTATGGAAGAAAATGGAATAACTTAGGGCATGCTCTGGTGCTTGGCCACTTGCTCTAAACTGCAAGTTTAGACCTGAGGAAGGTCCCCTGGGGAGGAGCCCGTGACCTCGAGCACTCTGTGCTCTCTGACCAATTGCTCCAAGTGACTCCAGGCACTAGAGAAACAAGTTTCATTCCAGAGAGATGGGGGTTTACAGTCTATATTCCCTCAGCAACTGTCTTATATGTTGTTTTCTGAACTGTAATAGTATTTATGTTCTTTTTAAGACTTTATTTATGTATACAGGCTCTGAGAGATAATGGTGATTCTATCTGAAGTGTATCTTTTTGCAACAACAAAATACCAGTGTTCAAAATGCAAAGCAATGAGTGCCACATTACACAGGAAAGGGAAGGCCATCACCAGCATCTGCATTCAGCCTCTCAATACTGCTCAATTAATGTCTTTCAGATTGGAAAAAATAGCAGTGTAGCTTTGTCACAATCCAGTCCTTCGAGTACATCAAACCCAGTACACAACAGACAAGTAAGTTGCTTTATAAACAGTGTACTTAAGTAGTCTGTAAGAGGTTTTGAAATATTTTATACTGTAAAACCTTAAAATACAATTTCTTTATGAATACAGTTCTTTACAGAAGCTGTCTTTTGGTGAACTAATATTAGATTTCTCCTCTCATGTAATTCTTTTTCCAGCTATTTTCCCCTCTGAGATTTATGAATTACAAATTTTCTGCTTGTTTTTCACCACCTGCACTACACCTCAGGTTGGCTCATGTGCTGCTCCCTGGCTGTTGCTTTGGTGACACAAGCTCAGCAGCAGCAGCAGCAGCAGCTCTCTGTGCAGGGTTCAGCTGAGCTGATGTGGGTTTTCTGTCCAACTTCTGCTGAGCGAGGTGGCTCAGCAGAGTCCCCAGACTGGCATAGGAGGGACAACATTTGAAAACAGGCCAGAAATGAAGCAGCCAAGGGAGGACAGAAACAGGACAGAGAAGCCAGGGCACTTGACTATTCAGAGAAACTAATCTGAAAGCATAATGTGTAATCTTAGTCCTTCTTAGACGGTGAGAAATCCTGAGCACTGCCACTATACCTGTTTATCAGACAGCCTATGAGTTGGGTAATGATAATAAATGCTGTAACTCAGCTTTTTTGTGAGAAGAGGTGCTTGAGTCATGCTCCAGCCCTCATCTATCTGGAGAACTGATACACTAGTTTGTTTGTTTTAGTAAAACTTGACTCTCCAAGTCGAGTACTTTATCAAGAGTTCACTAGCAAGTTCCTTATTAGTATGAAAAGGTTTCCCACCTCAGCAACGTCTAGTCACAAGTAATCCAGAAGATTTTTGTGTACAACCAGTCAGTGTTTTAGAATTCTGTTACGTATTTTGGCCAAATTATACAGGAGTAGTTATTCCAAATGGCTGTGCTGTTTAGTTTCTGCTGTGTAGACACAGCAAAAGAACAGTAATGATTGTAGTAATGATAACCCATCACTGTATCCCAATTAAAAATACTCTGAAGCACTCACATCTTGAGATGAACTGCCAAACGGTATTTTTTTGTCTCTCAGTCCTGAATGCAAAGGAGTATATGTATGGAAGAAATACTCTGAAGGGAAAAAAGTGGAAAGTTTCTTCATACTTCTAGGGGCTGCCATTTGCTGTGTGAGACACTGTCATCCAACTGCCACTGACAAACTTGGGATAAAACTGGTTTTGTTTTAACCTCCTGCTCCTGTGTTAGTATAACATACACACTACGCGGGAGCAGAACTTGGTGGGATTTGTTGCCTAGATCCCACGGGGAAAACCTAAGACTACAAAACATTAATTTTGTGGCAGCTTTATGTAAACTGAGGCTATTGCAGAGCTTTTCAGCTGCCTGTTTTCATAACTTTATCAAAAATAGACGTGTTTTCTTGTTTTAAGCCTCACAAACTTTATTTTTAAAAATATGTTTCTGTCAGTTTGGTAGTTGAATGTGGAGCTCAGAGTACAAATACAAAAGAAAATCAAATTAATATTAAGTTTTGTGGAACTTTTTTTTTAACTAACACAGGATTTTAGTATTTGGAACCATGAATAATGATTTCGTATTTAATAAATGCTTGTCACTTTCAAATCTGAGCTGCTTTGTTGACAGCTTTTATCTTCAATCTAGCAATGAAATAGTCTCTAAATAAAATTTCAGTCTTAAACTGTACTATAACATTTCATTATGAAGGTGTTAATAATTAGGTAACAACAAGTGGATCTACAGTATATGCTGTGTCAGTAAAGATATAACTGGGGAACATGAGCTGTCTTGTTTTTAATGTTAGTGTCGTTATAACCATGGTAATCAGGGAGTCCAAGTGAAGCAAGGTCTGGAGAGAGAGACAATCTCTGCTATACACCAGGGGTTTATAGTTGGAAAAATCAGGCAAGTTTTCATGAATACGTCACAACAACAGACTTTTAACAATGCAGTTGGAAGCAGAGTTGCAGCTGACAAGCTAAATGTGCATATGGAGCAGTTCCTCTGGGCTGGCTCTGCTGTGTTCCCTGGCCAGGCAACCTGCCGGGGCTGTCTGCTGGTGCAGAGGGGAGCCAAAGGGAGGAGGAGGTGGTTGTTTCTCAAGAGAAGGGATTGGGGGTCCATAACTCATCACGAGGTTGAGTGGCTGGGTGAGAATGTGGCATTCGGGAAGTTGTGTTAGGCTGTAAACCCAGTCATGTTTGCAGCCGTGATCGCCTGCGTGCAGTCCAACTGGGAAAGCTTCGCGCTCGCCTTCCGAAGGCGGCCGGTCGGAGCCGAGAGGACACAAGGCAGTGCTGGGAAAGTCACCTGCCACCCATAACTGGGTGTTTCTCATTATTGAGTTGTGAGTTCAAGGTGGCCTCTCATTGTTTCGATGTGAAAGGAGTAGTTTCTTTCAGTCATTTGCTCAGTGTGTCAAAGTGCACTCAGGTGCTCCCGTGAGGATAACTGTTGTGGGCCGGTCAGTTCTCCCCCATCTCATTAAACTCAGTCAGGTTAAACTAAGACAGATTGTTCTCAGTTAATGTTTAATTTGAATGTTGCTGCATCTCTTTGAGACTTGAACAAGGTATTGTATACATAAAAGCATGCCTGTTTTTCCAACTATTCTTGCTTCAGTAGAAAAAATACTACTTTTCTCTACAAAAACTACTTGGTTTTTAACAAACATTAATGGAATGGTAGTTTTACAATCAAATTATTTATGCTAATACAAACTATGTATTAAAAGTTTGTTTTCTCCAGATTTTATCCTTGTTCCAGGTTTTTAACTAATCAAGTCTTTTTGTCTTCATAGTGCTTTTAGGTGCCTGAAAGTGTTAACACTTCAAGACCTCAGTATGCGGTGGTTTTTAAATACTGAATAACTAGATCATTTTATTAAGGGAAGGTGACAACGTGTATGCTGTGTGAGGATTCCCTGTGCATGAAAACATGCTGTGTAGAGGAAAAGATTCTTCAGAGTTGTCGTCTAATTGCTGCTCTTTATTTGTAATGATACACCAAGTTAATGAACATGAGATTCACCAAAGCTTATTAAAATCAGACAGTCCCAAAAGGAAATATGCTGTTTATTCAAAGCAGTTCCTTTTCTTAAAGGTCTAATGTAGTCAGTAAACAGGGAGAAAATTTAGTTCAGGGACTTGAAATAAGTTCCTGCTTTGAGTACTGTCAGACACAGACGTTATTGAAGTGTTTTATACCAAAAGACATTGTGTGATTTTGAACCTGGCTCTGGTTTCTCTTTTAGAAGACATCAAACCGGACTGGTAGAATAAGGACTCTTCCATAACAAGGAAAAGGAACCAGCCTATAATCTCTAGCTCTCAGCAGCCCTACTCCACAGGGTTTTTCTTTTCTATGTCCTGCAGATGGATTTAACCTTTTATGAATTTGTGGTTTTAAAGAGAATTAAATTTACAGAAAACTGTAATAGTGATTTGTTTAGTTTTTCCACTTGTATTTGCCACTGATCTGTGCGTTTTGCTTGGTTATGTTTCATGCCTTTTAAAGCTAAAAGTTAGCGTTGCAATGCTCCCTTTGTTTCCTTACCAGAACACAGTGGACATTCCAAAAAAAATCCAGATCATGATTTGAATTTATTTAAAGGATCTCCAAATTTTTTCATTAAATAAAAATTACAGTAATTCTGTATTTAAGCTTGTCCTATGGATAAAAATTGAGTGCATTTCTTAGCAAACAGCTGGGGCACTGCAACTTTAGGGACTAATCCTGATTGGTGCTCTGTACCTACAGCATTTAATAATTTCAGTGGGAATTCTGAGTGTTCAGCCTCTTCCAGGATCAGGCTCTTAAGGAACCTATACTTCGATCAATGCGTAGCGGAGTTTTGCACCAAACTGCAATTACTGTTATCAGGGGCTCAACGTGTAAAATCCCCATATCCCATGGGATTTCTAGACCCTTAAGAACACAGCACTTGATAACTTCAGTGAACAGTTTGGGTTTGCAAGCACAGGAGTTGAGCAGATTGGCTTGCATTAATAGAATTGCACTGACAGTGTTTCTTATAGGATTACTGAATAATTTTTTAATAAAATATAGATTTTATAATCAGGAAGCCAATACTAGGTACTGGAACAATAGTACAGAGGAGTTAATTTTTATTTCTACAGTGTTAAAAGTGCACTTATATGCTGGTTTATTTACATCTTGGGGAAAGGCGAGAGACTGCAAATAGGGAGATTATTACTACTTTCTTTTTTAAAAAAAGAAGGCTTAAGGCAAATTTTAAGACTAAAAATGTTTAAGCAATTATAAACAAGGCTAGACCCTTTGAAAAAAAAAGTTTAGAAATATTCTTAAAATAAATTTTTATAGTGTTAATTTTGTAATAATTTATGTTTTGCTATACTTCAGAGCTAACTGACCGGTATAGTTTCAGAAACAGTATGAAACTTAGGAAAGTTTAAGCAATGTTTATATTTTTAAAATGTTCTTTGAATTATGTTTTTATTGTACATTTCTTCAGACTGAAAAATGTGTACATATCTTTGTTATTTTTGCACAATTTTTGTCTTGTTCAGTTTTAGGAGCAGTACTATGTTGATTTTTTTAATTTATTTTGAGTTATAAAACTGCAGGATTTTAAAAATCTCAGTAACAAAGTCATCCTCTGTAATCAATGAACTGCTATTTCTAGTTGTTGAGGGAAAACAGTGGTTGTGAGATTCAGTGGTTGCTTCTGAGAATTAATGCTAATCAGTGACTGAAGGAGCAATTTTGTAGTTTTAGGAAGCTTTAGCTGTTTCCATGCATCTTTTAATTGGAAAGCTGGATTATGGAGCCTGTCCTTTGAATGCTGCTTAAATTTTGTTTTCAACTGGCTTACACCTGACAGCATTTCAGGGAAGTTAAGCACGAAGTAAAAATCCCGCGGTGTTCTTTCATCATCAAAGATTCATTATTTAATTAAATGTATCAAAAATTTTAGCCTGCAAAGTGAAATGGAATAAACGCTTGGGGAAAAAAAATGGATACAAACTGGACCAGCCTATAATGCATTCTTAGTGTAGCATTCACTCAGTAGTTCTTTTTCTTCCCCATTTGCCTGAAAATCTTGTGATTTGTTTCCAGCAATAGAGGCTCAGAAGCTTTGGTTGTTACACATACGCAATGCATAGGCCCGTCAGCCATAAAAAGCGACTTGGATAACTTGTATGCCTTCTTTTGTATCGATGTAACAATTGTAAATAGTGCTGATCGACCTTTGTAGAGAATAGTTTATACAGCATATTCTATTATTGCTGATTCTCAGTGAACTATTGTTTTAAAAAAAAAAGAAGAAAAAAAGAAATTTTTCTATTTACACCTTATATTTTGTTATGCTGTTGACCCATGGCACTTTAACAAAACTCTGTGGGTTTTGCATAGCTGGTCAGTCATGGGATATATTAAATAACTGTTGTTGCACAGAAATGAATTTGCACCTGCTATATTGTGCTTTCCTACTACAGATTTTAGAACCTTTTCCAGAAGACTTTTGAAGAAAGCATGTCCAATCATTCTAAGAAAAAAAAATGCCATACTTGTACAGCCAATTTCTTTTCTACAATCCATATTTTGTAACACTAAGTATTTTCATTCTTTGTCCTGCACCTTTATGTATTAGCAGTATCAAATAGAATTCATTCCATGCTTGTGATAATTGTAAGCAGAATAAATGTCTAAAGTAGGTGTAAATAGTAAATTCTATGGCTTACAGTTTAAAAAAGGAAAACCAGAACAAACATGTATCTGATTGATACTGCCATGGTTCAACACCGGGCCTGGAGATATTCTCTAGTGAGCGATTGTATTTTTTGTTTTTTTGCTTTATTATTATTTTTTTTTGTAACATGGCTTTGTAAATAAAATAATTTATATGTTTGTAAGAAACAGATGGGGTTTGTCATTATTTCTCTTGGCAAAGCAAAAATGGTGTGTATTGCAAGCCTGCCCTTTCTCTTCCCAGAGGCTGAAATACCCAGCTCTGAGGATTCCACGGGTGGTTCAAAAGATCTGCCCAGCTTTCTGTACAGGGCTGAATTGCTCTGGGATTATTTTTGGCATTCGTGTCTAAAATGTTTCTGTGTTTATGTGTCAGGACACGTGCAATGATCAGCTATTCAGGTTTTTTGCACTGATAAATCATTTTTAAATTCCTTTGCTTAGCTGAATGCATTTTCTCATTCCTTATCAGTGTAAGAATTAACTTCGTTACAGCTGCTAGATTTAGGAATTCTCACTTCAATGGGCAGTACAAATTTATAACCAGCCTTTTTATCGTTGTTAATACTAAAAATGCAGCTCTTATCTAGGCGTTAAGATTCTTGTTCTATGTAAAGCCTGTTCCAATTACAGATCAAATGAGACTTAAATTGTTCATTGGCTCGACAGCTCTGCAGAGAGGATTGCAGTTTTTTTCTCCCGCAGCCACCCTCTTCTGCAAAGATGTACATTTTTATGCTCCTTTTATCAAGTATCTGGAAACTGTCTTGGAGATACTGTGGGGAAGATGCTCACAATTACGGTGTGATCTTTTTTAAAAGCAAGCAATTTGGACTGAAAACTGCATTTTTGTGTGCACACACTCAGAACTGGCAGAGGAGTTGGAAGCTGGGTGGCATTACAGGAAACAGGAATCGAAGGAGGGAAATTTTACCTTCTAGGTAAACAGCTTTTTGTGTAATGTCTTGCACCTTCTGATATGTGTTACAAAAGCTACAATTAGCACAGTTAGTGCCTTGGTCTGAGCTGCTTATGTTTTGAAAGCTTTTTTTTTTTTTAATCTTGAGTTTATCTTTTCCCGTATAGAAAAAATGAACATCATGAATAACAGTAGATGGTGAAGTTTCATCTGACACGAGTGGTCCCCGTGTATGGCTGAAGTGACACTGTGTTTGTAAGATGCAGCCATTAGAAATTAAAGCTACAGCCAAGGAAACAGAATATTGCTGCCATGAGTTATTAGCTGCTTGCCATCACTGCCCATGGCCAGCAAAGACCACTGCCTTTATTTCCCAAATATGGATCAGTAGGTTTTCAGCTCTTGCAGGTTTGTTGAAACCATCTATAAACTGTTCTCTTATTTGGAGTGGGGTTTCCCCTCCTTTTTTTTGGTTGTGCACAAGTATTTTGCTGATAGCACTACTCTCCTGCTCTTATTCTCAAACATGTTCTAAATACCACCAGTTTCAGAGGGACGCAGATCCCACTGTAAATTTTTTATTCAATGCACTCTAGTTTTTATGCTTCTGTTTTTACCACGGAACTATTTATTTTAGAAGAAAGTCATTACTGTGTGCAACCAGTATCTGTTTTATTCCAAAATCTGTCAGGATTCACAATTGGAAAAAATGCCAAGTACTGATTCCAGAAGTATTTGGAGGAGAGTCATACAACAGATTCAGACTTCAGAACACAAGAATGTTTATTTCATGCAAATTTTTATGCTGTTTGCTCCTTAAGGACTTCTGGTAGTTCTGAGTGACTACTCAAAACAAGTGCAGATCCCTTTTATAAGATACTTTCCTAAGCAGAAGAAATCTAGATCTAATCATTCAGCAGGAGGTTTCTGGTTGCCCTTCAACTGGAGGATCCATGGCAGACAGGACATGTTCTCATGTTCTCATTTTGTAAAGCACCACGAATGACACAGGCTGGATTCTTTTTTGGGGGGTTTCTGTTGTTTACGGCTTACTCAAAAATATTTAGCTCTAGTCTGTGATCTGCTCTCCCTACAGAAAGGAGAGAAGCTTTAGGGGAAGTTTGCCAGCAATAAAAATCAGGATCTGGAAGAACTTGATTTGCAGGTAAGGACACCAGTAGGGATTTGGGACCACAGAGTCACAGAATATTCTGAGTTGGAAGGGACCCACAAGGAACGTCGAGTCCAGCTCTTAAGTGAATGGCCCATACAGAGATCAAACCCATGACCTTGGTGTTATTAGCACCATGCTCTGACCAGCTGAGCTCATCTCAGGGTTGAGATGGTGCACAACATTCAGCTGTGCCCTTTGTAGGTTTCCCAAACCTGACAGATTTGCCTCTGAAATTGAATCTGGATTTGATTAACTTGGAGCGGTTGCCAACATGGTCGATGTGACACCACAGGAGTAGTTTTTCAGAAAAGTTGTCTCACACGAACGTTTACAAAATGCCACAGGTGTGAAGGCCTTTTGGTGTAAGTTCTAGACATACTGCTAGAATAAAAGCATCTGTGGTCTTAAGAGCTATGGGCTCAGAGCCACACTTAAACGGACAAATCTACTATACTCAAAGAATGCAGACTCCTGATAAAGTAACTTCTTTTTTCCCTCTGCCTTCAGGAGTCCCACCATAGTTCTAGGAAATGAGTTTCTTGGGTTTTCAGCCAGCTGGGAAGTGGACAGTTCTGTGAGACAGCAAAGTGTCCTGATACTAAACTAGCCTTTTTGTGACATATTTCTGTTGACTCAGGAACAAGAAGTATTTTTCTAACTCCTGATACTTATTTTTTCTCGGTACAATTATTGCAGATGGCAGGTTTAGTCTTTATTTTGCAGTTGATTGGAAAAAACCCAAAGCCAGCATTCACAGCTTGGCCTGACAACTGCAGGCTCTTTTTCTTGTGGAGGGGACTGGGGTGGCAACGTGGTGGAGGCACAAGTGATCCAGCTCCTTCAGGAGTACATCAAGGACAATTTCCTGACAGAAGTGCTCAACAAGCCGAGTGGGGCTATGCTAGACATGCTGCTCACACATAAGGAAGGGCTGCTGGGAACAGTGACACTGGTGGCAGCCTTGGCAGCAGCGACTACAAGATAGCAAAGTTTAAGATTCTGAGGGAAGTGAGGAAGATAAACAGTTGAATTGCAACCCTGGAATTTAGGAGAGCAGACTTTGTCTCGTACTGACATTTTCTTGGCAGAATCACACAGAAGACTGCCCTAAGGGCCCAGGAGAGCCAGCTGGAGCACAGGAACAGTCCATTCTGATCTGACCGAAGTTGAGCAGAGATGGGAGAAGGCAGCATGGCTGAATGGGGAGCACCTGACTGGAGGCAGATGCAAAAGGCAAGTACACAGACTGTGGAAGTGGGGTGGGCTACCCTAGAGGAATGCACTGCCTGGGCATGCTGGAACAGAACTAGGAAAGCCAAAGCTCAGCTGGAGTTGGAGTAAGTGAGGGATGTGAGGGACACTTGCAGTACATTAACATGGAAGGAAGGGTAAGTAAAATGTGGGCCCCACTACACGGGGTGGGTAACCTGGTGACAGGACAGGGAAATGACTTGAGGTACACTTGTTGCTGCCTTTGCTTCAGGTTTTAAGTGGAGAGGTCTGTGCTCAGAGCTTTGGGCAGAGTCGGGATACTTAAGAGGAAGCCTGAATTAAGGACTGCTTATCCTAGATCTATAGCAGCCCATGGGAAAAGCCGGGTGTGTTTCAAGGGTGCAGGCTGATACCATTACAAGGTTGCTCTCACCCTTGAAAGATCATGAACAGGGTACACGGTTTCTAAGGACTGGAAAAAGGCAAATGCAATGTCCATTTTCAGGAAAGACCCAGGCAACTACAGGCTGCTCAGCCTAGGCAGATTGTGGAACAACTCTCCTAGAAGCAACTTGATCCTGATCAACTTGGATTTACCGAGGTGTAACTTTGCCTGACCACCCTCCTTCCTCTGTGTGATGAAACGACTGCCCTCAGGTACTGAAGAGAGAACGTGGTCTACTTTGACCTTAGCAAGACTTTTGACATAATCTGCTTTTGTATTCTTACAATAAATTGGAGAGAGCTGGATTCAAGGTAGGAACTATGAGGTGGATGGAAAATCAGCTGGGCTCAGAGAGCTGACGTGGGCTCTTAGAAATCTGGTTGTTGGTTGGCACTCGTAACATGCCTCAGGGGTTAATAATGGGCCAGATAATGCCAAAGGGCTTCATTACCATCCTACGCATTGGGATGGGTTGTGGTTTCATGGGTAACGACAAAGTGGAGGTAGGGAGGTGATTGATACAGCAGGGCCAGGGCTGTACTTCAGAGGGAGCTCAACAGGCTAGAAAATTGGGCTGGCAGGAACCTCAGCAGGTTCACCTGAGATAAATACAGAGCTCCACATGTGGGAGAGAGGCATAACCCCATGTCATGGAACAAGCTGGGTGCTGACTGGCAAGAAACCAACCCTGCAGAAAAAGGAGCTGGTGGACAAGCTGAACATGAGTCAGTAAGGGAACTGAACGCTGCACAGCCTGAGCTGCAGCAGTCTGACTGCTATCTACATGTCTTACGAACGTAGGCAGCAGTCAGAGGGAATAGATTGTCACCTCTGTTTTGGCACTTGTGAGACTGAATCTGCAGAACCGTGTCCGGTTTGGGCCTGTGCTGTGCAAGGCTCAGCTTGGGAACTGAAGTGAGTCCAAGTGGAGTGCTGACTGGAGGATCAGTAGCTGGAGCACATCAAGTAAAATTATATGCTTAAAAAAAAGTGTTTTGCTCTGTTTTACAAGAAGAAGATTAAGGAGGGGAGAGGGGTCTGAGTGCTGTCTTCAGGTACAAGATGTGTGACTGTAGGAAGGATGGAGCCAGACACTTCTGATGGTACAAAACAAAATGACAAGAAGCAACAGAGATAAGGTAGAGCAAGGGGAATTCTGTCTCTTCCCACAGCCCCAGATGTTAGTCTTCTGATACTCCCATTTGGAAGAACATGTCCATCTGCCTGTTTTCCCCTGCAAGACAAATGCTTGTTCTGCAATCAAATTCATATCTGACCTGCAGTCCCTGTTCCTCTTCATCACAACCAGGTAGTCTATTTAGTCCTATTAAATTAAAGACTTAAATTACTAATGATATTCTGCAGAAAGCTCAGCTTCTGTCACAACAGGTATTAAGTCTTTCAAGCAAATTCAATTTATATAACCAGGACATTTTAAACTCATGAAAATAATTTGGTCATTCAGTTTTTTAATAAAACTCATTTAGTACCATCTTTAGAATGGAGCCAGAATACTTTCAGATTGTCAAATCCTGTTTTTCTCAATCACCAAAAGTTCAGTTTCTCTTAGAATAGTCCACGTGAGCCTCTCAAAAATTATCCTAAACTATCATACTTCTAGGATTCATATATATAGCTGATACTATCATGATATGAACCGAGGATAATAATTTATTACTTAAATAATAAATACGTGATTCATTATCAGAACACTTTTTTTCAAGGCAATAAATTGTGCTTCCTTAACAGTGAAACAGAATTTGAAAAAATACATTTCTAGTTGTAAATCAAATCAGGATTTGCTCTGCTAAGTGATGTTTTTGAACCATTCCTCAGAGAAACACACTTAAATCTGTAATTCCTGTGTTTATTCTTGAAATTTCAGCCTTCAACATATGTATTTCATACTGGTTATCTTTGTTGACTACTAAAGGGGAAACATCCTTTGCCAAATGCTGTTTTCCCTGCCCCAAACACTGACCTACCTACCCACCAACTAGTCTTTCACTTGCTCCTTCCTCTTCTGCCAATCTTTCTATCCTTACGTTCTCACTTTAAGAAAATATTTTCCATGTCTTTATTTCTCCTCTGCTGGCTTTCTCTTGTTTGTACTTCTCCACACTTCAATCTACACTTTCTCCCATAGCTCTTTCTCAGGAAAAAAATTTTGCTAATGCTTTGCAAACTCTGTTGAAAGGCATAGAAAAATCAAATGCAGAAATGGGTTCGGAAACTATGAAATGTATTCCTTAGGAAAAGGAGGTTTCCATCACTGCCAGGTAGTTGTCATAGGAGGTAACTGTTAGAAACCTACGCTCTCCCTAGCCCTAATTAAGACTCAGAGCAGGTGGCATAATCAGTTTAAAATACGAGTGTATACAGACAGAGCATGCCAGTACCATCTCTGCCTTTATCCCAGTTTATCTCAGAAAATAAAAAGTGAATTCTGTAATATCTTGTAGTTTTGGCGAATAGTTAAGTATTTATAGGGCTAGACTTTTCATAGGAAGACCATTCTTTACTATAAGCTCATTTCTCATCTGGTTTTGATGGCAGATGCTTATACCATTGTAGATTTGCTTGATTTTGGGCACTTTTCCTATTCACACTGGTTAGTACAATCAAAAGCTTCCTTGATGTCTCTTCTCTGTTTGCACAGGCTGTGCTGCAAGCCTCTAATACGACTTTCAAATGTAACCTCTCTTACTCTTGAATTGTCAGGATTGGAAGGGACCTCTGGAGATCATCCCGTCCAACCCCTGCCAAGGCAGGGTCACCTGGAGCAGGTGACACAGGAGCGCGTCTAGGTGGGTTTGGAATGTCTCCAGAGAGGGACAATCCCCGACCTCCCTGGGAAGCCTGTTCACTACATTGAGGGTGACAGAGCACTGAAGTTCTCCCTCGTGCTGGGGCGGAACTCCTCGTGTTTCAGTTTATGGCCACTGCTGCTCGTCCGGTCGCTGGGCACCACCGAAAAGAGTCTGGCACCATCCTCTTGGCACCTGCCTTATATGTTATGGACGAGATCCCCTCCCAGCCTCCTCCAGACTAAACAGACCCTGAACACCCGCGCACATGTTACAAACTACCGCCTGTAATTTGCTTTCCCCACGAGCTAACGCAGCCCTCGCTCCGCCGGGAGCGGGGAGTGCCTGTTCCGGCGGTAACGTGACGACATCCAGGACAACCAGCGTTTGCTTCCCGCCGGCCCCGGCGGAGCCTCCCACCCCAGCCCCGCGGCCGGAGCTGCCTGAGGGAGCGCCGGCCC
>VZRE01008062.1:0-12500 GCA_013396775.1 Cephalopterus ornatus
TCAGCATCCTCACAAGGGGAAGTGGAGGGCCAGGTACAGATCTCTTCACTCTCGTGACAAATGACAGGATGTGAGGAAATGGCCTGAAGTTGTGTCAGGGGAACTTAAGATTCGATATCAAGAAAAAGTTCTTCACCCAGAGGGTGGTTGGTCACTGGAACAGGCTCCCTGTGGAATTGGTCACAGGACCAAGCCTGAGAGAGTTCAAGAAGCATTTGGACAGCCTCTCAGGCACGTGGTGGAATTCTTGGGGTGTCCTATGCAGGGCCTGTGGTTGGACTGGATGACCCCGATGGGTCCCTTCCAACTCAGCATCTTCTGTGCTTCTATAAAATCAGGTCAATAATAAATGTAATCTGAGTAAGCAAAGGTGGGAAAAGAAAATTACAGAAAACAAATTAATTCTGAAAAAAAAAGTTATGTTAGGAAACAAAATAATTTGAGAACGTTTACTGGTTTTTTTTCTTCTATCATATTTTTCTGCTCTTAAAAACAGACCTTTTGACTCAGTTTAGGAAGCTCAAGTATGATCTGTAACGCAGCAAATGTGCTGCATGGGACTGTGTAGGCCATTGTAGTGGTACATACAAAATTTGCAGAGGTTAAGTCCTCTCCTTCCACCTTGCTAACAATCATCACATGAAAACTTGTGGGATGCTTCTACTCTGGAAGTCAGTGCTGTGAAAATAAAAGAGGCATGTTGTGACCAATCCTCCTCTGAAATGCAGTATCACAGTAACAGTGGTGAGAGAGTGCATGAGTGAATCACAAAGTGAATAGAGCACTGGGAAGCCCTTTTATAGATCAAAGAGATGTGTTGATTCATCATATGCCGTATTTCAGCCTACTTAATAAGCTTCTAATAAACCAATTCCTCTGCAAGGTACTGAAAAGATTATTGGAAGAGAACTGCGTTCTTGGGAGGTGTGTCATTTCTCATTTGCAGATATCGGTAATAGTTCCATAATGTAACATTTAACTTTTGTTTCTCTGTTGCAGAAATTAGGTGAAAGTGTTCAGCAACTTCTTCTAGCAAAAATTGCAGTCTACCTAATGACCTTCTTAATAGTCACAGTGGCATGGGCAGCTCATGTAAGGTAGGAAGAATGTGTCTAACTCCAAAGTTGAAGAAAAACTAATTTTTAAAAGTACAGGAGATAATCAGGTGTCTGATACATTTCTGCCTTGCTGACATACTTCTGAGTTGTCTGTTGTTAAATAATATTGAAAAATCATTGTAAGGAAATGCTACCCTTACCATTGAATAACTACTCTTACACCACTGACATAGTGAGACAGAGAAAAACAAGAATATATACTTTTCATTTTACTTCATATTTTAGATGGAATTAAACTTCTGATTACACTGAAAAAGCATGGCTTTGTAACTTGCGTGCTCCACAAGAGAGGAACTGATGCTGTACAGCTGCCCAAAAACTTGTATCTCTGTCCTCAGCCGTGCTTCTCACAAAACCAATTGTAATGTTGCAGATTCTGCATCTTATAGAGCTGTGGACACCCTCACCTGCCCTGTCTTGGTAGTTAAAAAGGAATTGACATGCAGGCATCCTACTGGAACCATGGCAGTTTTTGTTGGAATTTTTAAATTTACAAATGTTACTGTGCAAGTGGATTGACTGCTTTGCGGTCAAGGTGTGCAACCTGTAATTCAGTATTGAAAGCTGATAACTCTCATTGGTGCTTTATCACATTGCTTTTCTTTACTTGCATAAGTAAATGTTGAGGCATAGTCTTTGAATAGTTTAGGGTTTTGTGAAGCTGATTGATTCTGTTGATTCTAACTGACATGGATGAGGAATTTCTTTAACAAGGTGTGAGGAATTTTGCAAGCAAGGCTTTACTTTGTGTGATAATAACTATGTTGCATCTCAAGATAAATAATTTTAAGCCTTAACATTCTGAAAATACTCTGTCATTCAAATGGAAACTAGATTCTTAATAACTGCTCCATGACTGACCTTGACTGAATCTCACTGTTCAGGTTTTTCTAACAAATTACTTCCATGTTTGAGGTAAAGGAGTTGTGGTAGCACCTGAAATACTTGTACTAATTCTGGAGCAAAGGAAGTCACGTTCCCCTATACTATAAATGTACAGTTTCTATATAGCATTGTAAAATGTATTTTGGGAGTTGGCTTGTTCATGATACCTTGCCTTGCCTTGACAGGTTGTTTCAGGTCATAGAGCTTATAGATGATGTCCTGGCACTTCTGAATTTGGTAAGTCTTGTCAGACACGCTGGATGTTTAACTGGCAAGGGCAGGACACTTTTTCTTAAGTGTGTCTGTGAATATCTGAAAGATTTTAGTTTAAATGGCATCACTCTGCCAAATTTCCAAGTCAGGAAGATACAAAGGTCTTTAATTACTCCTTGCCAAGGTGACTGATTGATAAGTAACCTGCTTTTAACTTCCAAATGTTGTACTATAAGCCAAAAGAAGCCCTGCACCAGGTTAGTCTGAAGTTCATCTGAGGGAACTAAGTATTTTTCTATATTGTTTAAAACTGTGTTCTCTGACACACAGTTAATTTAATTTTGTTAATAAAAGCACTAGTTAAGCTCCATGAGATAAAACTACAAGAAATTCTTTTAGAGGACTCGCTTAAGGCCTGTAATTCTTACCTAATGTAGCTTTCAAAGCAGAGCATTTCTTTGTGCTTGACGTGTTGTTTTTAGTTTGGGGTTTTTTTTTTTTAGTTTTGCTTTTTTATATATGAAATATTTGCAATCAGAGATTAATGGTCTTTACAAATCAGGAACACCTATTTAGAAGGTATGGTACGTTCACCATTGCTGCTTTAGAAAGAAGTCTGTTAAAAACCATAGCAAAACTTTTACCTGTGGGTATAGGTAACAAAACTTTAGTGTTTTCTAAAATCAGCCTGTACAATTTGGATAGCAAACATGAAAGGTGTGTACAAAACTATCCATTTGTTGTAGTCAAAGCTTAGCAACTTCAGAAATGCGGGTATTTTTTATGATGCAGCACAAGCATTTGATCTGTTTGTATTTTCTGGACACATGTTCAATGAGGGCATTGCTTGCTTTGTATTTTTTACCTGGTGTTTCAGTATGCTTGTTTCTGTTTTAGGCTTGTATGATGATCATAACCTTCTTGCCATATACAGTAAGTACTTTTCTAAAATGTGACATATGTTTAAATTACAGTGGGTTTTTTCTTTATTTCTTTGGAAAAACTTTGCCAAAGTATTCAGAAACCCAGAAAAGTGTTACTATAATATTAACCCTGAATCCATTATAATGGTGAGACTCGCTTCTTTAAAATTCATGAGGATATGTTATAACCTTCAATTATTGCATGGTTTTAGACCTGGCAGAAAATGACTATTCTAGAAGAAAAATGATAGTCATAGTATAGAATCATAGAATAGTATGTGTTGGAAAGGACCATTAAAGGTCACTTAATCCAAGCCCCTGAAATGATCAAGGGCATCTTCAATTAAATAAGATTGCTCAAAGTCCCTTCCAACCTGACCTTGTGTGTTTCCAGGGACTGGGCAACTTGTGCCAGTGTTTCACCACCCTCATGGTAAAAAATTTCCCGTAATTTCTTTTAAAAGAGCAACTGTATTGAAAGAGGTCACAGTTGTGTGATGAGAATTTTGCCTTTGGTAAGATAAATAAAACTGTATTTCACACTCCTCTTTAGATGATAGAACATTTTGCTTTTGTAATCTAGACAGAGTTTGTGGTATTGCTTTTGACTTAATCAGCAAGGTTGATTCTGGCAGCTGATGTTCATTTTTTAAATCTGCACAAGTTTTGGCCAGATGACCTAAAAAGAATATTTGCAATTGAACACTATATTAACAGAATAAAATAGTTGCTTAAAATGCATCTTGAATGTTATATGTGTAAGACAGGTTCCTGTTTCTCTGTGAATATATCTCTGTTAAATATTAGTCTGCAAAAAATAAGGCTGTGGTCAATAACGCAATCTTTATCTGCAAGAGCACATCATTCTTACTTTGCCTTGAAGCTGAAATAACTTTTGGAAAGCTGTCAATGTTACTTTAATACTACACCCTGCTTTCCCTCCCCCACCAATGAAACTGCAGAAATTGATACAACAGAGAGCCACAGAGAGAGGATGCTTTTTTGAATCTTTTAATTGGTCTAGTATCAAGAAGTTTCACAGCTATGAACCGTCATGTCCACCAAAAACAGTTAAAACTTTATGCTCAGCTACAGGCTAGTCTGTGGTTATTATGGAGGCATAGCGTCAGAGTGGTTAAGGTTGAGCAGTATCAACATCAGACCAAAGCCATCTCTCCAGATGCCATTGGTTGGGATGCCTGCATGTATTTGTGGCTAGAAATTGCATTTAGTGGAATTATGTTGAAATGCAAATTATTGTTTAGGGTTTTGAGTTTCAGTATTGAATGAAGAGTGCTTCCATTTCTCTGCTGTTACTCCTACATTGTTTCTTAATTAAATGTTTGATCTAGTTGTGGTTTTTTCCAGTTTTCCTTAATGGCCTCCTTTCCAGAGGTACCTTTTGGCATCTTCCTGTTCAGTGTCTGTGCTGTTGTCATTGGCCTTATACAGGTATTGGAGCTATCCATTTACATTTTTGATTTTAAATAGACTTTCTTGGGTAGAGCTAAAATGAATTTTCTTATCTAGGGGTATAACTTGCTAAAGATGTTGTTTGTATAGCATTCTTTTTCAAAGTTGTGCCTGTTGTGATAGTACAGCGTCTGTATATAAGATGAAAGTTTGCATTTCCACTGTCTCGTGAAGCTGTTTTATCCAACTAAATCAGCTGATCTCCATGGAGTTCCTTTCCTACTCTTTCTAAAAATGCCCGCGGGGAACTGCAATTTACTTTTCCTGCTGAGGTTCTTTCTGAGCCGTGCAGTGGTGGATGAGGGAACACAGGCTTTCAGCCTCAGTCCAGTGTCACTGTTTTTCTCCTGGTGCTTTGTCCCTTTCTGTTCCTTGTTACAGAGGTCATCATTCCTCTTTGCGTAAGACCCGTGGTCATGACAGGCTCTGCAAAGCAGACTAAAATCTTGCCCTTGTGAAATCTCAGAGTTTCTAAGACCAGCCTTCAATATGGGAGTGAAGAATAAGTTTGATGGTGTTTTGGAATTTACTGATTTATAACTTTACATTTTATATTTGAAATGCTGCATATACTTATGTGTAGTAAGTTCAGTAATTCTCTTCTCCTTGCAGGCTGTGATAGTAGCATATGGATTCTGTCACCCACACTTACTGAATCAACAGATACAGGAGTCTGAAAATCAGAATTTCTATAAACGTCATATCTTAAAGATTATCCTAAGAGGACCAGTTTTATGCTTTTTAGCAGCCATCTTTTCTTTCTTCTTTATTCCTTTGGTAAGTTCTCCTAGTTAGCAAAAAAACTTTGATGCAGCAGTTTATATTAGTTGTCTTTAGGACTGTGTATGAAAATAATGATGTCCATGTTAAATATGCAAACTTTCTCAGTTGCCTGTTCTGTGGTATTGTGGCTCCTATTTTGCACTGAATGTGTTCAATCCAGACCTATCAATCTGTAACTTGATCCATGAGTTCATATAGTTTAAAAAGATTATTCTGCTACAAAATTAACCTTACTTGCTACACCTGATTTTTATTTTTACGCAGGTCTTCTAAACTTTAGCGTAGTATCTTACTCATCAGAATTAGGTGAGGGAATGTGGAAGGTTACATGAAATAAACACCACATTGCACAAGCTGAAGACAAGTGAATGCAATTGCTGCACTTAGGGTGTAAGAGCAAACAGAATAAACAGACCAGTTAGCCAACCTGTATCTCAAAACAAATAATTTTGGCTAAAGCCTGCTCTTTCACAGCCTTTTTCTTTTCCATCTTTATTTAATGGCAGTGAGTTGCTCCTACTTAGTAACAGCTTTTATTATTTTTTCAGAACCCCTACTTGGAACTAAAATCTAGTTTTTGACTGTATCCTGAGCTTCTGTTCCTCTTGTTCTTTAGGAGAAGATGGATTTAACTGAATTTTGAGAAAGATTCCACAGAATTGGCAGTGTTTAAATAATACTCACACTTGGGAGGAATCAGATTGAAGCTGATGAAAGGGGCAGTTATGAGCCCAAAGTTGAAAAGGCATAATTTTATCTGAAAATGTTTTCCTTTTCTCCCTCACCCTGTGCACTAGTGAGTTGTTTGGCTTTTTTAGTATTCGCAACAGTGAAATTAGTCTCCAAGTTGCTTATGTGCTTAGACCTGTGCAAAGCCTTTGAACCACGTAGGACCCTCCAATGTGTTTTTAGTGACATAAATCTTAGCGTCATAGAATATCTCAGATTAGAAGGGACCCATAAGAATCATGTGGGATAGTTCTTCAACTTCCAAAGCAGTCATTCCTACGTTTTTTGTCAGCAGAATTATTTCCCTTCTTTTAGTTTGCGTCATTACTGGCACTAAATTAGCTATCAAAAAGTGGTATTTGGTTCTACATGCAATATTCAGGATGTGCGTGTTCATTTCAGCTGAGCTTTTTTCAGATTGTAAAGTCAGTATTTGTTTTTCTCAATGTGATTATATCTAAGATTGAGAGTAACAGTTTCATGTTAAGGTAATTTGGAATGGTAATTTATGTTTTTGTAACTATATTTAAACTGTTCGTTTTCTTTTCCATAGTCTTATGTACTTCTTGGACTCGTAATCATTTTTCCACATCTCACTCGATTCATTAAGTGGTGTAAAAACAAAATTGTTGGTGAGTAATTAACAAAATACAAAGCAGTATGTTCAGATTAGGTTGTCAACATGTTATTCAAACAGCCTGTAATGAAGTTATTTTAGTTCTGCTTCCATTTTCAGTCTTGGAATGTAGTCATTTTGGGGCTTATTGATGTGCTTCCAAAGAGTTTCTCCCCTGCTCCGTGGTTTTCCATATTTGTGATGAGACTGGTGTAAGGCACAACACATTTAAAGATCATCTCTGAGTGAAAAACCTCTCTGGTTTGTCCTGAGTATGCACATGCATGCAGACACAAGCCTGATGGCTGCAGGCCATCTATCCCTTTTCCCTCCTAAAAAAGGAGCATGGGGATGAAATATAGGAAGCAATCGCTATGCTGTTACCACTTTCTTCCCTGCAATGCTGAGTAGTCACACATTTTCAAACTGGCAAGAGCGGCACTTGTAAATCAAACTTTTTCAAGGTAATTAGCTGTTGAGGGTGTTAGATCTCATTAAGTGCGATGGTCTAGAGGGGTGCCTTCACTCATGTCGTGAGTCAGCCTAAATCCATGCTTCCTTCCCTTGTGCTCCTTGCTTACGTTCTTTCTGCCCTCCTTGTGCCAGGATGAACAATTGCACAGCCACGCCAGTAGCCTGAGCTACTCTTAAACCCTGCTGAGAAAGGGGGTGCTAGTGCCAAAATAAAGGAGAATGTGGTGTCATGCAACCTCTCAGCTGCAAGGTGCAGTGAGAGAGCAGTATAAACTGGCCACAGAAAGACTGAGCAGATCATGTCTTTGGACATGATAGGGCAGAAGAGTAACATCTTTGTGCTTCTGCTGCTGTTCAGCCTAGTACAAGTCCATCTGTTTACAGTGCAAATGGGAGCAGACTTCTGAGTCCTCCATGTGGCAGCAATAATAGGGAGGTAGAAATGAAACTAGACTGTCACAGCCTGAGAATAAAGGCATATAGTGTCCATGCTTACTGGGATGGGAACACTGCCGTTTGCAGTCAGGTCGTGTTTGTGTACGTTTCACTCTGTCAGATGGCTGGCATAAATTACTGCTTTGCTGAATTTCTTGTGATTACACTTGCTTTGTATTCAGTTCTTCTTCCTGCTTTCTCTGGAAGGTCAAGCTTTTTCTTTGTCCAGCCTATAGTCCTGCAGCAGTGCATTTTGGCTAGCTAGGCAGTTCAGAGTCCAATTTTTAGAGATGGGTTTGACTTTTCCTGTAAAAGCTCCACATTTTGACCACAGACTTGATTTATTTTAAATTTGATGTCCCAGTTCGGCTGCCATACTCCAGAGAGGGTTTTTTTCTGCCAGAAGTTCTTCGTACTGTCATAGAGGACCTACAGCTGTTAGGGCTTCCCGAGGCACAGCATCTGATTTGTTTTGTTGAGTTACAGCGTTGAACCATTATTCACTTGGAGGAAATTGTTTGCATACAGTTTAAAGGACAGGGCTTTTTTTGTCCTGGAAGTGCTTGTCTAGAAAGAAACATGAACTTCAGGGAGAGGCACAGATGCCAAAAGAAGTGGAGTGACTGTCCTGTGGCGGATGGCTGGCACCCTTCTTCCTACAGAAAAATTTTGGCAGGTGGGGAGAAAGAGAAAGGGAGGTCACAGTAGGTTGTTGAACTACCTTGTTTTATACTTCCTTCTTCCTTCGTTATTAAGCATCTGAATTTGTTTCCAGGTCAGAGAGATGGAGAGGAGGAACACCATAGCTTAGAAACCTTCACTTTTTACCTCAGTGAGCCTCTGAGTAAGGAACGAGTAGAAGCATTCAGTGATGGAGTCTATGCTATTGTAGCAACCCTACTCATTTTGGATATATGGTAAGGCTTTGTGTTGCTTCTTTCACTTTATATTGTTAAATGTATTAACTTTTGTCTGTATGTAATATTTAAGGAAATAAAGCCTATCAGACATTGTCTGTGACTTCTAAAATCTGCAGTGGTTACTTTAGGTATGATTTTCTGGAAAGTTACAGAATACAAACCAAAGATAGTTCTAACGACCATGTTCTAGCAGTAGTGATCATCAGTTTATGTCATACATGTTGGGATGTGGAGTCTTGAAGAGAAGAGCTTTCTCTTTTGTTCATTTATGTTTTCAGATGAAAGGTTTTTATCAGCAAAAGCTGTTTAGTCACTGTGGCAACTTTAATACATTAACACAAAGGAATGTCAACGTACATTTAGATTTCCTTTTAGATCTAATTTCTTTGCAGAGGTGTTATTTGAAACACTTTTAAGTTATAAATTATAATAGTGGATGCCTGTTGTTCCCTACTTGCTCAGAGTAAAGCAACACAGTTCAGTGTTGCTCTAGGTGTGCTTTTATAACAGTAATATGTAAAGTAAAGTAAGTTTTTTCTCCACAGTGAAGACAATGTCCCTGATCCCAGAGAAGTTGAGGAGAAGTTCCACAGCAGTCTTCTGGAAGCTTTAAGTGAATATGGGCCAAACTACCTTGCTTACTTTGGCTCATTTGTTACAATCGGTCTTCTGTGGTTTGTCCATCACTCGCTTTTCCTTTATGTAACAAAAGCTACCCGATTAATGGGACTGCTTAACATACTTTCATTATCTTTCATTGGTGGGCTTCCACTAGCTTACCAGCTGACCAGTGAATTTGCAGAGAAGTCTCATAATGAAATAGAAGCCATTCAGATCAGCTGTGTTATCACCTTCTTTGCCAGCATATTTCAGTTTGCAATATGGACTACAGCGCTCCTCAATGAAAGGGAAACCTTGCATCCATTTGCTAGATATGGTGGCAAGGAGCATGCCTTTATGTTTGCCAAGCTGGCTCTCTATCCTTGTGTAAGCCTTGGGGCCTTCTTTCTAACGTGCTTGTTAAGTGAATTTTCCACAGCAATTTTCCATCTTATGCAGATTGTAATCCCATTTGCTTTTCTTGCCTTGCGCATTTTTGTTAGAATTTCTTTAACTGTTGTAAAGACCATGATGTCTTTCTCTAGACGGAAGGTTGTATTGTTAGAAGAAGAAGAGGCGTGTTTGTCTCCTACTGAAACGCTGTCCTAAATTTCCACACAGTGCATGTGAAGTTACGAGATTAACTTTAGTTCTTCTAACTCACATTATCTTCATGTGTGGATTAGATTGATCTAAACCAAAGCCTTGCGTTGACCATAACTAGGTCCATATTTAAGTTTTAGCTGGTCGTGCTCGAGACCCCTTTTCCAAAATCTGCTATTGAAAATGGAGGAGATACAAAGAAAAGCATGTTCTGTTTCCTTTAGAGTTACTCTACAGGAAAAAATGCTGCTTGACTTGTAACTGCAGTGATGGTCGATGAAGAAATGCACAAACAGGTGCCCAACAAAATGGTAACCAAACACCAGTACAGAAGCTGGTTGTGCTACTGTAGGATAAGAAGTGAGGTATGAAAGACAATGGAGACCTCTGGATTTCTGGGAGGTGCATCATGGTGGAACATTTGTGCATACAGGTTGCTGGTCTTCTCTTTTTTTTTTTTTTCCCCCCCCAAATGGTTACAGTGTCTGTTCTTCATGATCAGAAACTGGGGATATCATTTGGAAACCTGCCTGAGTTTGAGTGGCTCTGTGTGTGAGTTTAGATGGGAGTTGCAATTGTGGTAGCAGTCTTCCAGGCTACCTGAACACAAGTTCTTTGGGCATATTTGTTCTTTTTAAAAAAGGACATATGTAACAAATGAGGATTCATTTGGCTTTGCCACAATCCAAGGTTTCAACTAACTTTAATAATCTCCCAGGGAAAAGGGCTGGGAGACTAGAGGTAAATTTGTTTGCTGTCCGGCAGCAGCAGCTCATCAGAAAAGTTTGCATTTCTCAGGCTTTTTGTGTCTGTTTTCCTGTCTGTTGAATGGAACATCCTTCTGTTATTCTGAAGGCATGATGTAATATTCAAAGAGAGTATTGGACTGCCACATATGAGAGTACCCCATGAGGTAAGGGAGTTTTTTCCTCAGGAGTGGCTAACAGTCCCAGGAAGACAGCAGAAGAAACTAACACTGTAGAAGTTTCAGTCTATGGTTTGGTGGATCTTCTTTTTACCCTGCAGTTTGATAAGCTTTACTCTTATCAAGTCATCTAGCCTCTGGCAGCCCTGGAAGCTGTTATATCTCTTTATGGCAGAGCCATTAGTTTGTACCTTGAACTGTCTTAGTGCCTGACAACTTTAATGCCGTATTTAAAGGCATTTGGGGAATTTTGTTGTTCATCCTAAAAAAAAAACAAATACTGTGTCAAAGTATGCCTGACGAAATTATAGGTGAAAACAAATTCAGATATCTTGTTTTAGTTGAGATCAGTCTTGAAAGCACTTGTGCTTTTGGTTTGAAGCACCTTGACACCTGTATGTAATTGTAAATATTACATACTTCATGTGAAGAGAGTATGTTCAGCTATTCAAGGGGATTGATACCTAGTTGAGGTTAAACAACTTCCATTGTGTTGTGTGTAGCAGGATTTTTCTGATACTTAATAAAAGCACTTTTGGTTCTGTATGGTTTTGTTTCTAATGTGCAGCAGGCACGTAATAAGTAGTGAATATGTGTATTTGTAATAAATTTCAATCAGTGAAAAAACAAAGCTTGTAGCTCTTTATTTCTGCTCTGCAGGTGAAACTTACATCCAGTGTTTACAGTTATGTTAGATGGTGGGGGTTTTTTCCTTCAAAATCATCAAAAAAATCAGTTCTGTGATTTTGTATAAAACACACAGGTGCTTTTAATGTGATGTGAAGAAATGTTGATTCTCTTTCTGTTCGTACTTGAAGAAAATGAGACTGCAAACTGAATCTGACCAAGAAGTTTCACTGCAGTGTTTACAAGGATGAAGTGAATTGTAGTGTATAAATACTACAAGGAACTGTATTGGCTAACTACTGCATTCCTTCTTTTTATCCCACTTGCAAATAAGTAATTTGTTCTGCAAGAAGAACAATTTTATTTTTTCTTGTAGTCAAGACACTATTAATTCAAACCAAATTTGGTAGTATCTAAAAACGTAAACTTGAGGCCAAACTTGTTGTGAGACTTTGTATAAACAGAGCTGATTTAGGGTCATTGTGATAGTTTTCCTATGTTCTCGAGAAACATTAATTTGAATTGTGTAATTCTCAAGCAGAACATTCCCAAATCTAACTGTAACTAGCTGTTCTTTATAGATTTGCTAAACACCACAGGCTTTTGTCTCTAGGAGAATTAAAGTGAAACACAACGATTATTACAATCCCAGAATCACAGAATGGATGACACTGGAAGGGACCTCCTGAGACCATGTAGTACAACCCTCCAGTTTAAAGTAGGGTCTGCTAGACCTGGTTGCCAAGGTCTGTGTCCAGTCATACTGAGCATCTGCACAGAGACACACCAACCACTCAACAGCCTTCAGCGTCCAACCATCAACCCAGGACTACCACTGTAACCCCTAAACCACTAAACCCCATCACCCGGTGCCAGACCCAGACGCCTCTTTAAACACCAGGGATGGTGACTTCACCACCTCCCTGGGCAGCCCATTCCAATGTCTCACCATCCTAACAGTGAAAATTTTTTCCTAATACCTATTTTCAAACGGGTCGGCCCGTTTGAATGTCCAATTGCCTTCGGGACTAAAAAAAGGTGGGTTTTTTTTTCTTCCACTTAGAAAGGAATTTCTTGCATTTCAGTCTGTGTCCATTTACCAGCCATTGAAAAACACCGATGAGATTTCCCCCCCCTCCCCCCGCCCCGATCCTTCTCTCGCAGGCTGCATAGTCC